>MU225217.1:1558858-1597427 GCA_018584345.1 Thuja plicata | reverse complement strand
TCTCCAATACCAGCCAAATGTAGTTTCATCAAAATCTGCCATGCAGGGAAGTTATCTTTGTTCAGCTTAGGAACCTCCTTCTTATACATCTTGATCTTTTCGCTCCAAGTACCTTCAAACTATTTTTGGGAGACCAAAGCTTTGATACCAATTGTTAGAATGAATTTAGAATAACTGAGAGGGGAGGGGTGAATCAGTTATCCTCAGGTCTAGATGTAGCAAATTAAAACTTTCTGTACTTTAGATCTACTCGGCAGCAGTAGCATAAATCAACAACTTTAATCAAGCAGTTTATTGTCAATTGATATTAGCTTGTAGTAACATAATAGTAAAGCAAATCATAAGCATTCACACAAGTTGACACAAGTATTTAACATGGAAACCCAATATGGGAAAAACCACCAGTAACATGCTACCAAGTTTTCACTCTTCTGAAGTGATGCCCTGTGAGGAGCCAACCCTGTGAAAGGTTACAATAACACACTGCTAGGTGTGACCTGGTTAAAGGATTTAATCACCCTATTAGGAGTGGCCTTGTTAGAGGACTTAGAAAATTTCAATCTGAATGTCACCTTGTTAGAGGATTTATACAAATGACTGTTAAGTCAACATTGTTAAAGGATTTAACTGATACAATGGTAAGAAAGTAATCAACAGTTTGTGATCTGATACATACAACTTACTTTGCAATTCAGATCCAATTACAACTCTGATGTTAACTTACTGAGTAGCTTGCTTTGTCATTTCAACCTTCTAATCTACTTGGAAATCCATCAAGCAATCACACATGCAACACTCTGCCTCTGTCTTTTGCCTTCTCTGCTAGATTATGCCAAACAGTAAATCAACTATGCAAACCTTTTACATACACATACATTCATCCACACTTTATGAATAACCCCTGAGGTTATCATATACCTCTCTATCTAGGTGAGATAAATCTTTTGCCGCTTAAACAAGATCGTAGATCTTAGGTTAGGTTAGATCCAACGGATCATTCCATCTTTGCATTACATTTACTTCTCCATAGTAGTCTCTAATTAAATCTTGAAACCGTGCATTAATTATGGTTACCCATATATTAAATGACGTAGATCAATCTTTAATTAACATTACATAACCTAATAAAATCAACTAAGTCAGCCAGAGATCTCAAATCTCATCATTAATCCAATTACTGTAAGTCAGCCAACATCACTGTTTCCACTCGGCAATTTCAATGGTGCTCGACATTGAGCAACTTTTTTCTTGTCACAAGAAACTTTACTTGGCACAAGAAACTTTGCTCATCATAATCAACTTTTCTCGGCACAAGCCAAACTTGCTCGGCACAAAACAGCTAGAAAAATTGTCTTTGAAAGATAAACAACAAATTACTTTTCCAGAGTGCCAACTGATCAAGTACCCTTTTATTTTCCTTAACTCAACCATTCACTTGGTCTTCTTGTTAAATATTCTTCATCAACAATAGATATGGTACTCAAACAGATAAAAATAGTCTCACCAATTAAGGTTTGATAGCAATGACAAAATAACAATTGCTTGCATTGTCACTTTCCAACACATATGTGCTTTTAGTAGTTAGAAAAAACTTCAGCTTGGTGCTTTAAAATGAATCATTTCATTCATGTGTCTGAAGTGTCTTCTAGTTTTTGTAAACCCTAGGAAGTGTATGGATGTATCCTCTCCCCTCGCCTTCATGGATCCTGGGTGTAAGATAAATTCATGCAAGTCCTTTAGTGTGGCTACCTCCCAAGTGCTTTAATAGAGCCAGTGAGAGTGGATGCCCAACCGATAATAGGCTAAAACCAAGCCCATCCAAACCGGTATAGAAAATATGTCATTGTGATTAATCTCACAATGAATGGGCGTTGAATGCATTATATTGGGAAGAAGATCTCCCTCAGCACCCTTGTGGTGCATAAAAACCTATAGCATGTAACTTATGTAGGCTAGGAGGCCTCCATAACGGAGCTAATCTGCCCCACGTATAACCACCCAAATAGATGCCTTTAATAAATACCATGTTGTAGTATCCAAAAATCTTTGTATCTACTGGCGCGAAAGGTCGGAGACCAACTAATTTGCCCCACACTTTTGCGGCTATTAGTCAAGACAACAATCCCTTGGGAAGTGATAAACCCTGGGACTTGAAGCTTGGAGTGCCTAAGAAGTGAGTGAACTATAAGGAGGATCCCGTTCCTCCAAGATTCTAGGTTTTCCACTATTAGTAAGCACGATTAAACTTTGGTTCAATTGGGGATTTGACAGATACTATCCTTGCTATCCTTAGGATGTGGTGTGTTTGTTCCTTTTTACAATATCCATTCTCAATGATGTGTCTTGCGTGAGTGTTTCAAAATTTAATAAAAATGGCAACATCTTAAAAAACACTGTCCTTAAGAGTACTTTTTCCAAATCAATCTTCAAAAGCAATCAAATGGTCAAAACACACCTTGTCTTTGAGTAAACATATGTAATCTTAAATTTTTCACTTGGAACCTCTTGGCATGCTTGATAGCCTTCATATTACATATTCATGTCCTAATATCCTTGCATTTGCATTTCAAATAGTCCCTTGCATTATATACCTCATTACAATCCTCATTATAGTCCCTGTTACATAGTTCCTAATCATAGTCCTCTTGCACACATAACTCATTTTAGATCCTCTTTAAAAACTTTGCAAACAATCCTAGAAAGTATCCAAATCATAGAGCATTTCTTTATGGCGCTGAAAATAGGATCTTGAATTGGTCCCATTTGTCCCCAAAAAATAATAATCTCAACCCCCCTTATCAATTGGTCATATTCCACCTTTTTCATGATGGATTTGACCTAATCCTTTTTATCAAAATTGTCCCTTGTCCCTCAATCCTTTTTTTTCAAGTCAAGATTCTTATTCAACCTCATAATGTTATGCTCTTAGGTTTGTCTCCTTTCCAAAGATTGTTTTTTTCAAAGTCCAAAAAAACCCAAAACATAATTGCATAAGCCTTAGATTGCATTTTGCATAAGCTCCTTGCATTTCAAAAGTTGCATTTCCAAAAATCCAAAAAAATCAATTGCATTAAGCCATAGGTTGCTTTGCATAAAATCATCCAAAGTCAAAATTTGCATTTACATAAAGTCCTTTCATATCTTAGGTTGCATTTTTCATCCTAAATGTCCCTAAAAAAATTCAAAAATCTTGCATTTGCATATAGTCATCATGTCAATCTTCACTAGGTTCCAAGTATCCAAAAGGCAACCAGAAACTTATCAACCCATGTTTCCATCACAAGGAAACTCACAATTACCTTTTGATCAAAGACAAGATATACCTTTTCAAAAACAAGCTTTTGAGCCAAGGCAAATGAAATCAACACAATAAAACAATCAATTGCATCAAGTCCATGCAAACATGACTCAAAAGTTGGAAGAAAAATTAGATAAAGAAAAGAAAATCTTGGAAGAGAGTGTAGAAAAGATGATAAAGAGTACAAAGGAGATGGCCAAACTTCTTGGATGTCCAAGTGAATATTTTGGTGAAATTGACACACAATCTCTCATTGAGAAATCAAAGATACCAAAACTCATTTCACAACTCAATGAGGAAAATGAACAATTTAACAAAGCCCAATTCAATCATGTGCAAGATCCAACATTTCTCAATCAAGTCCCAGATCATGCTCAATTCAATCAAGTTTCAAATTAGTCTCCATGTACTCAAATTTCAAATCAATCATTCAACCAAATCACCAAACACACCTTTCAACCAGTGCATGGCATAATTCAATTGGGGCCACCACCTAATTATGAACAAATCTTCATTCCAATGCAACCAAGTGTTCCTTAAGAAACCAAACAAACTCTTGTGCCGACCATACAAACAAGTCAATCAATATCAAGGTCACCAATAATCTTGCATTCAAGAACATTTTCTAGTGATGAAATCTCCCTTATGTCTTCAAATCAAACAATTTTTTCTCAAACAAGGACAACTTAAAATATGACATCTTTTGGACATAAACCAACCATAATCAATGAGAAACCTTTTGTTGGACATATTCACTCCAAAAATTTTGTACAACATGTCAATAATGATGAGGTATCACCAATAAGATCCATTAACTAGCGCAAGTTCAAATCTAAAGTCCTAAAGAATTATTTTCAAAAATTGGATCATATAAATGAAGAGGATGACACACATAATTCACTCATGTCTAGAAATGGCTCATCCCAACAAAATCACATGGATGATATACCTACTTCCTCTCAATAAATTAACCTTCTAGAAACATCCATGTTTCCCTCTAGTCCTTCATCCCTACAAACTTCACAAGAGCAATTTCCCTATCCCCATCAAGTGATTCTTCCAACAATGCAACCTTCCAATTGCTATCCATAGAAGAAATCCAAGCTAGTCCTATCCATAGCCCAAGTTTCTTTAAACCAATTCCACAGTGTCCTCCAATTTCAATCAAGCTTATTCATGAGAGTCTCACCCAAAGTCCATCTCTCCCATGTCCAAACATTGAACCCTTTCAAGAATCCCCCTTTCATGTCCAAATGCATATCCCATGTCAAGAGGATGATACGAATCACAAAGAAACATGTCTAAAAACATATCAAGATCAAGATCCCAATGATGACCAATCCCCCCAATTTTTGAGCAAGAGCCCATTCCCCTTGAGCCTCATGATGATCCTATTATCCCCAACTCTCCTATTCAAGATGATCCCCTTCCATTCCCAAACCAAAATGTTCTTCCAAATTCCATTGACCTTCCACTTCCTAAGCAAGATCATGATCTCCCTTCCATGTCTTCCCAAGATCCCTTTCCAAGTCAATATCAAGGTGTCCCTTCACCTTCATGTCCTCCAAAATATCCCATAATCTCTTTGGATCCCCCAAAAGATCCCATTATTCCTCCAGATCTGCTTCAAGATCCATCCATCCATTCTTCTCCTTGTCCTAATCCTTCAAATCCCCCTTGTGATCCAAGAACATCTATGCAAGTTGTTCATGAACCCCTTACACTTCAAATAGGTTCCCCTAGTTCTATTGAGTCTAGTCCACCTCATGTTCCTATAAGTCCTTCCATATCATTCACACCTCATAATAATGGACTCACGTCTTGTAGAAAGTATCCTACTGGTCAAAGAAAGCATTATCAAGTCAAAGGGTTAGAACTCTATGCAAAAAGTGTATTGAGACCCTTACGTGTCCAAGAAAATTGAAATGGCCATGGTCTTAATAATAAATCTACATCTCAAGGCATTGGTATCCCTTCAAAATCCAAACCTAAACATATACCTCCCCCTTCAACCCTTCCATCCATCTTAGGTTCATATATTTCTCCCTCCACTAGCTCACAATCCCCTTACCCTTTTCCATCTTCCATCCATGTTTTCCACATGCAATCTTCACCTAATTGCTTCTCATTTTCTATAAATTGAGATGTTTTCCTCTTTTACATTTCTTTGATAGAACACTCACAATCACATTGTATCAAAGAGGGGAAAAAAGTAGACACCTAAAAATGTTTCATTTCCTATGCCCCCTTTTTAACATGTCTTCTATATTGTGTGTTTTATCTTTATCATTCACTAATATTGTGTCATTCTTCCATGTCATCAATTACTAACATTTCTCTCATTTTGGCCAAATTGATCATCTTCCTAAATCATTCATACCAAGTCCTAATCTTCCTAAATCAATCCAAGATCATTACAAACTCATATCAATGTATTATCAATCTCTTTCAATCAATCCTCTGGCATTGTCAAAGTTCATTGATGCCTTATTATCATTTAATTCCTCCACTAGCATTGTCAAATTTCATCGATGCTATTTCATCATCAATCATCATTTCATTAGCATTGTCAAAGTTCATTAATGCCTCATTGTCACTTTCACATTTCCAGAGCATTGTCCAAGTTCATCGATGTCTCCCTATCTTTATTTATCCTCTGGCGTCATCCAAGTTCATTGATGCCATTATATCATTTCCAATCATTATCATGAGACTTTTGTCAAAGCTCATCGATGCCTTGTGATTTCCTAAACTATTCCATAATCATCAGAATTGATCCTAATCCTTATCAATAATATCAAAATCAAACCAATTGCGCATTAATGGCTTCAATTTGGTCAATAATTCACTAATCTATCCCCTTGGGATGAATAACCTATAGTTTATCCCTATGTCCTAATTGAATAAATAAATTGACTTTATTTATTCCCTTTTCCCTAAAGTCTTCACAATTAATTAATTTTTAATTAATTAATTGCCTAATTCTAAATTTATGGGATTTTATAATTTCATAAATACTAATTTAGATTTGTGAGGAATATTGATTTATTTATTGATTAAATTCTTCTAATCTCACCTAATTGTCATATCCGTTAATTGAGGATTCACATCCCTATTCAGGTGCTTCTTCAATATCTTCAATATTTTCAATATCTCCTTCATTCATTTTTTCCCTAATCGTTCTTCCAAGAATCCTACCTTCTTTTCCCTTCATTATGCATTGATTCTATGCAATCTTACCTAATTGCTTCTCATTTTCTATAAATTGAGATGTTTTCTTTTCTTTCAATTTTAAGAACCACTATCTCCTAGTATTCTCTCATTATCAACTTGTGCTTTCAAATTTCTTTGTGTAATCTTGTTATTGTCATAGAGCAACATAATCTACCTTCATGGAGAAGAAAGGAGGACATGAGAGCTGTATTTGAAGGGAGTTCTAAGTTTTCATGCTTTATATTTTTGAACTTTCATTTTAAATGGATTCATGATAGATTAGATAGGTTAGCATATTGTTTAGGGTTTGTGGTTACCTAGATATGCTTAATATGCCTTTTTTTGGTCTTACAATAGTATATAAACCAAGTGTTTTAGCTTTACAATGACTCCCCCTATGTGCATGCCTCGGTATGTAGATACAATGTATGTACATGTTTCCCCATTTTTGTAATGTAATGACAAAGATGTAGAGCTTACAACTTGTCAAGTATGTGTGACTGAGATTGCTGAATGGCTGCCATCAGCTTGTCCCATTTCTCCTTTAAGTTCTCTAGGGTCATTTTCTCCAAAGTTATTTGAGCGTGCATGTGATATATGTTTACTGTTAATGACATCTCTAGGGTGGCAATTAGAGTCTTTTCCATAGTCATGTGTGTTAAAAATAATGTAAGATTCGGTAGTAACATGACTTGTAGCTCGGTTACTTCATCTCTGATTTTTCTTTCTGTCTTTTTTATTTAAAGTATTAACCATTTAGATTCAACAATATTTTCATAATTCTGTTGGAATGCATTTGGCTCGGTTGATAGACTTAGTGCACTAGCTTTTAGATTTTCATCTATCTTAGCTATCTGTTCACTATGCTCAGTAGTGAAGTTCTCTAGAGTGCACAAATTTTGAACTAAGATAACTACTTCTGAAATAAAAGGTTCTAATGTAGCTACTATTTCATAAAGTTTCACCTTATTCTCTGCCACTTCTTGGCTGATTTTCTCGGTGAGTTTGTATTGACACTTCTCTTATGCTCATTCCTTAATGACCTTCTCGACGTCTACATTCTATGTTGTGATTGCCTCGGTCAGAACTATAATTTGATCAATAATCGGTGCAATTTGATCAATATTGGTGTCACACACTACTTGCAATAGAATCTCCTTTGTTGTTTTGAGGACTTGTGAATTTTCGTGTTCTTTTCTGAGCTTGTCCTATAGTTCTTTTCTTTTGCATAGCTCCCCATATCTTGTTAGGGACTCGGGATCAAGTGTTTTTGGATCACAATCTGGTATGTCTATAATCTCATCGAGTGTGATGGGGGTTTTATGTCCTTTCTTGTTTTTATTCTTCTTTTTAATGTTGCTTGAAGCAAGGGAATGAGGTACTATAGCAAGAGCCTTTTGTTGCTTAATTTCTGTCGTTGATTGCTTGGGAGGTGTGGTGCCTTGGCTAGGGTGCTTGGTCTATACCTGTTGGTCGGTTGTAAATGTCTCTACTTCAAATTTTTCTTGACCTGCAGCCTTGTCCACCTTTTCAGTGTTCTCGGTGGGTGCATCACTTAGTTTGTGCTCTCCTCTGGTATTTTTCTTCTCCCTGTGTTCATCACCTTTTCCCATTGGTATGTTTGCTTCAGTCTCATGTGGTGTCTACTATGAGTTAGTAATTATATTTATTACTTGCATAAAGTAAGGCATATTACCTGTTACAATTTATTGTGCAACATCAATAGTGTCCTGTTCATTTGTTGGCTCAGTGGCATTAGTGACATCTTCATCAACCTTGGCATCATCATCAAGATCACCATGAGTGATATCTTGTATAGTAATGACTGGTGTTTCCCCTAATGCTTTCAATATATCAAGAATATCATCCATGACCTTACTTGCTTCTGTGGTTAAGTCAATAGGATTGAAATCCTTGGTGTCATTGATGAATATGTGCTTGGGGCTTGGTGTGATCAGTCTCAGTTATAGCCAGTACCTACTCGGGTGGATTAAATATTTGAGTCCAAATCTTATTGCTCTCTATGTCAATATATTCTAACTTGTTCTGAAATACTTTGTATCCTCTGGATTTTGCAGAAATTTTCTTGGCGTGCTCCTTCATTGTTGAGTCAATTTCTTCAACTGTAGAATTGGGCATGAATGTAACTAGGGATCTTTCTCTCATCTGTTTCTCCATGTACAATGCATATGACCATCTAGCTGATATCTTTTCATGTAGCTCCTATGGAATATGATTGCCAAATTGTATAGGTACATATTTGTAAACAACCATCATCTTAATGATGGCCTCTTCTATTTTTTCCATATTCTTGGTAGACAAAGATCCTCATTGTCTAATATTATGATTTTTTAGACTGCTTTTTTTGATGACTGACTTTGCAATTTCATCAATTGACTGTGGTATTTTTTCCTTTTCTGCTCAGATTATTTGTTCTCTTTCATCTTCTTCAGTATCATCCTTGTCTTCTTTTCCTCTTACATATTTCCTTCATTATCTTGGTGCTGGTTTCTCAATTGAGTCTACCTTTCTTTCCTGATATGTTCTTACCGTGCCTTTCTTTAAGGGCGGTGAGTCTAACTTTGTTATTTTTCTCCTTGTCCTAGATGTAGCCATTACTTCAGTAAATATTTTTTTTCTTGGCTTGTGGTGGCTCTGCATCTAATTCTGTAGACTCTAAATCACTTACCTCTTTACTTTCACTGACGAGTGTCTCTTCCTCAGTAATGTCTACTAATTTTTCCAACTCTTCATCAGTTACTAAAAATTTCTTCCGAAGTGAATTCACCATTTGTGTTTTCTTCCTTCCTATTTTCTTGACTTCTAAACCAATCTTAATTCTTGACTGGCTTCCTCATATGTGCCAAATCTGCTTAAATATTTGTCAATTGGTTAATTTAGCAGGGCTTCAATAGGTCTTTTAGCTATATCTATGTCAATTTCATAGTCTAATGGTGGTAACCATGTTATTCTTGGGTTAGAAGGTTTGATAAGTGTTGTGTCAGTGTCAACTACAAAGCATATCTCACCCTTGTATTGATCAACTAACTCGATAGGGATTCTCATCCTCTTTTGTATCCTATTCTTGAATGATGTAAAGTAGGCATCTAATAGAGGTATGAAATTATCTCCTAGCAATTTAATGTAATCACTAATCTATGTTGTGATAGGTCGGTTGGTGTCCCAAGTGAAATTATCGATGGAAGGAAAGAAATTATGTAAGTAAAAGAATGTGCACATCAATAGGGAACTGAACTTACATGTATTAGATTGGGCTGATCTAATTGTTGTCAGGTTCTCTTTAAGTTGTTTCAGTAACATCTCAGCTAGATCAAGTTGCGGTCCCTTCTTCACTATTTTGTATGCATTGTCGACTGCTCCACAAGCAACATTGTTCAATCTGCTAGCTTGAAATATTTTATATCCAATCACATAGGCACCAAATTTCATTTTAGGGTCGATGATTGAATTGATCTTCAAACCTCTGCCATCCCAGTCTTCTCCAGTTAAATTTTCAATCTCAAGTGACTAGGGTGTCTTAGGGATTTTGATTTCTTAGTTATAGGGTGTCAGGTCACTATGTGAATCACATCCTTTGTGATTGGCTTGGGTTCATATAACTACATCTTTCTGTCATGCGCTTGGCTGAGCACAATGCAAATCTATTCTATTTTGAAATGTTTTGGAAATAGTAGGGCATTGGTTAACCCTTTCACTTCAATGTGCTTGTACTCATCCCTTAGGTTACCATCCTTACATAGCTTCTAATAATATTCCTCAAGCTCAAAGTCTCCAATCTCTGCAACCTTGTAGTGAATGTATGCACGAATGTCTTCAACTAGTAAAACCCTAGGTGAGATACTAAAAAATGCTCCTTTTTCATTGGGTTGAGCAGAAACCTCAATAAAAAGCATGTAGTTAGGTTCCTCACAGGTTGAGTTCTTTATTAAAATGACCTTATTTTCCTTTTCCATCTTGATCTTTAAGGTTCGTGAAGTGGTTGCCATTGTTCGTTAATTTAGGGCATCTTCGCAAATAACCTGTTAACTTGGTGAGTCTAGATACTCACTGGATGTTTGCTGTGAATTCTTGAAATCTCTTGGAGTAGCTTTGAAAGTGCTATGAATTGATCTACAATGTAGTTTCTCTAAATCACTCTTCTTCCCTCTACAATTTTCTTTTTAACGCTGGGTGAACGAATGAGTTCACGTTGCCCTTTTTATAGAAAAATACCCTAAGTGATGCATTAAATGCCTCTCCTACTACTCATTTGATGAAATAGAGATGCTCGGTCAACACACCAAAGTCTTCAACTTAGTGGGTATACAATTCTTGGTACATAGTATAAACTCCGTTGTCTTTCACCTGTTCACCAATGTGTAGTTTATGCTCGGTTCACATTGACCGACTAGACTAGATTCATAAAACATAACATGCAATACCATAGTGCATCTCCATTCATGCTAATTTGGCATATTATTAATGAATATAGGAACTAATGTAAAATACATCTTCATACAGTGCAGTTCCAGTTGGATGATATCAGTTTTTGGTACTAATCATGCTGTTGATATTCATGTTTTGTCACTAATGTCAACATATATTTCTGTGGAGAAAAGAGACTGGTTACTTGACTGGAAGAAGTGTACGGATGATTCAGAATGATCAAAGTTGGATATATGAAGAAGGATGTGTGTTGACCTTATTCCTAAGGTTGCTTGGATTTATGTTGCATATTTGGGATGTTACAGTTTATTTGGTGAAGACTAGTTTCTGGACTGTAACTGTGATGCTTGATAGAGTAGGTCTCTGTGTTTTGTGTTTATCTTACTGGTGAAGATATTTTAGATGAAGAGAGATTACTGGTGGACAACCAAAATATGTTGGAATAATGTGTTGATTTCAATTTTTGTGTGACTACTGGTGATGTCAGTTGTGGCGTGTATTCTAAAGAAGACCTATTTGGTGGCCGACTTCAGACATGTAGCATGTAAAATTAATTATGAGCGTGGATTGTAGTTCTAGGAGTATATGTGATAGATAGTAATTGATTTTTTATTGTTATAGGTACCATGTGTATCTTAGCAAGGGGTTATATAATTATTTGTATATTGGAAAGCCTTAATTAGATGACCTAATTAATTAATTATGTATTGGGAAAGCTTAATTGGCTGACCTGATGAATTATTGTAAAGGGGTATATATGAGAGATCTTTTCTTTTGGAAAGATGTGGTAGAGATTGAAAAGGCAAAGAAGAGTGGAAGCTATGAGGCTTGTTGGATATTGGATGTAGAGCGGAGTTGATGATTGTTATACTTCATTGCAACTAACCAAGCAAAGATAGTTGCTATCAGGTAGTTCATTGGATTGTATATTCTCTATATACACTTGTTCAGATTGTGAATCCTTGAGGGTGGCTTTAACCTTCTTTGGGAAGTGTGCCTAGGTAGTGAGACTACTACTTTTCTTGAATCCTAATAGGGTCTATCTCCTAACAGGGACTGTGTACTATAATGTTGTAATAAGCTCCTAATAGGGCTAAATCTTTTAACAGGGATACTATACTCACAATACATTATTTGTGGGTGCTAATTCCCACCAGGTTTTTACCTTTAAAAAGGTTTCCTCGGTAATAAGTATTGTGTTATTTTGTTGGCATTTACTGTGTTATCATTTATATTGCAGATTTGGTTTACAAAGTTTAAATTTTAATAATTTATATCATGACTGATTTACCCCCCCCCCCCCNTTTAATAATTTATATCATGACTGATTTCCCCCCCCCCCCCCGCTCAGTTTTCTTGTGGACTGTTATTCCTAACAATTGGTATCAAAGCTAATTTTCCTTAGAGAGAAAGCTTAACAACTTGAGGTGATCCTGGAGATGACTTACTACAAGAAGGATAGTCCAAAATTTGATACTGAAAACTTTGACAATTGGAAGAAAAAGATGAGAACACATTTTCTATGTTTGGGAATTGACTACTGGATGATCAGAAAGAAGAGTGAAAGATAGAAAATGAGGATGAATTGGAAAAGGCTACTGAAGATGAAAAGAAGTTATTTTCATGTAATATGGTTGGAAGGGAATCTTTGATCAACACACTTTCTGAAGGTGAATTCATAGAAGTAAAATACTTGGACTCTGTACATGATATATGGACAAGAATGGAAGCATTATATATTGGAGATAAGTTTACTAATAGGAAAAGCTACAGAACTGGAAGAAAAAAATGGAATCAATGAAGATGAGAGAAGATGATAACACTAGGGCATATGCACAAAGAATTACAGTGGTTATTGGGATCATAAACTCTAGAGGCACTTACAATGAGGAAGAAGTGATTGCGAAGATACTCAAATCTTTGACACCTATCTACAAAACCAAAGTACAAGCTATAGAGGAGATTATACCTTTGAAACCAAACTTTACTACATAAATGTTGATTGGAAAGCTAACTACTTTTGAGGCCGAAGAATTGGGAGATTCTTTACCTAAGGTTGAGTCAGAATTCAAGGCAACCGTGCATGAGAAAAAAAAGATCTTATCTGTAAATGTGAGCACCAACACTGGTGACCTAAGAGAAGAGCTTGGAGAATATGCTGATGAATGGGAACAAATAAAGGAGGAAGAAAGAAAGCTAGATGAAGTGGTGGCACTAATTTCTAGAAGAGAAAATAGAGGTAAGGGTAAATTTGAAGGCAAATTACCTTTGAAATGTTTTTCATGTAACAATATTGGTCATTTTGTATCTAGATGTCCAATAAGGGTTCCTAAGCACAAACCAAAGTTTTACAAATCAAAGTACCCTAAAGACAAGGAATGTTATTATGATAGTGAGGGTATTTATGATGATGATGGTGACTATGATGAAATTGGATTTATTGCTATAAAGGATGATGAGCCTATACATGAGGAAAAAGCCTTAGTATCTTGTGTTGAAAAGAAATTTGAATGGGTTATAGATAGTGGTTGTTCACATCATACGACTAGAGATAAAAATAAGTTTGTGAGTTTGAAAAGACATGATGGTGGTGTTGTCAGAATAGGTGACAATACTCCTAAACTTATCATTGGAGTAGGATCTATTTCTCTGGATGGTAAGATAAATAATTACAATGTATTACTTGTTGTTGGACTTAAGAATAATCTGTTGAGTGTTGGACAGTTAGTGGACAAGGGTTATCAATTGAAATTCATTAATGGGAAATGTTCTATCAGAACTAAAATAGGAGATTTGATTGCATCTGGTACTAAGTCTAGAGGTAATGTATTTGATTTGAATACATTTGAAGCTTCTTGTTTTATTGTGAAGGTTGATGACAGTTGGCTATGGTACAAAAGCTTCTGTCATGTTAACTTTGATAATATTGTGAAGGTGAGCATGAAAAATGTAGTAAGAGATCTACCTAATATTGTGAAGCCATCTAACACTATGTGTAGAGAGTGTGTTATGGGGAAGTAGACTAGAAGCACTTTTAAAAGAAAAGCTTATTCAACAAAAGGGAAGTTGGATCTAGTGCATACAGATCTATGTGGTCCTACAAGAGCTAGATCATACTATGGTGAAAGGTACTTTATAATTTTTTTTATGACTTTTCTAGGATGATGTGGGTTACATATTTGAGAGAGAAATCTGAAGCATTTGAAAAGTTCAAGTTATTTAAAGAAAAAGTTGAGAATGAATCTGGTTTGAAGATAAAATGTTTGAGATCAAACATAGGTGGTGAGTTTACATTAGAGTTATTTAATTTATACTGCAAAGAGCATGGAATATTCAAACATACATCTACACCTAGGACACCACAAAAGAATGGGACTGTAGAGTGAAGAAACATAACTATATTAGATGATGCAAGGATTATGCTGCTAGAAGGAAATGTATCACATTTTCATTGGAGAGAAGCTGTTCATACTACTGTGTACACCTTGAACATAATTTAGATCAGAGAAGGTACAAGTAAACATCCTTATGAATTATGGTTTGATCATACACCTACTGTGAAATATTTTAGAATATTTTTAGGTAAATGTTATATCAAGAGAGATGATGAGATAGGAAAGTTTGATGCTAGAAGTGATGAAGGAATTTTTCTTGGTTATTCAACTAAGAGTAAAGAATATAAATGTTACAATCTGAGATTGAGAAAGTTGATTGAAAGAACCAATGTGAGGATAGATGAAAAGTTTCAGATTCAGGGAAGAATATACGACTATGGTCAGATTACAGAGATGAATGAGGTTACTGCTGAACCTGAAGAACCTTTGATGATTGAAGATGTAACTGAAGATGAACTGAATGAGGTTACTAAGACTCCAAAGACTCTAAGGTATGTGAGGAAGAACCATACTAAAGATCAAATAATTGGTGATGTAAGTAAAGGTATGATGACTAGATCTAAATTTAGAGATAATTTTTTTTTGATTTCTCAAGTTGAGCCGAAAACTACTGATGAATCATGTAGAGATGAATCTTAGACTAAAGTTATGGAAGAAGAACTTGAACATTGGTCAATTCTATTTAAGGTATCAAATAAAAGGAAAGTACCATAACTCAGGGATTGGACATCTGACCAAGCAGCTATCCTCCTTTCTAGAAACTCATTTAATTTATCAACCCAGAGATGTGTTACTTGAAATGGGTTAGCAAAGTATATGCACCAAGGATTTTAACTCAGACCACGCTATGGCTGTAGGAAGTAAACTAATTTTGAAGGAAAACTATTTTAAAGCTATAAAGAATGCTGGAAAGAAAATGCAGAAGTGAAAGTACTTGAAGGAATAATATAACTTGAAAAGATTGGAAAACATAATCATAGTATTTCAACAGCTTTGCCTCTTTGGCTGCAGGAAGTTCTGGACTACCCTGTGGCTTGTGGCTGCAGGAACTGTATTGACACCAGAGTTATAAAACCAAGATGCAGGGAATTTAAACTATATGAAAAATATCTAGCTAACCTAGATTCCTCACCAAGTGGGCCCCCTTGATTGAGCATCCAAACTCAATTATATTGAACTGTAGATTTAAAAATTCATTTACTATTGCTAAAAAATGTATTACAAAGTTAACTGTAAAGAAAATAGAATGTAAACTATATTTGATAACACTCTCCTTCTCACATAGGAGTGGGGATTTATTTAAAGGAAAAAATCTAACTACTATCTAGTCACACCATAAAGGTAGGTGGAGATTTAATTACAACCCTACTAAACATGAAAGGAAACTACAAAACTAGAGATTGAATCGATCCATGAAAGAGGAAGGAAATGATTTTGACAACAAATCCAAATTCCCACTCTTCCCTAGATTTCCTCTGAGAATTTATTATGATGTCTAGTCCTTTCTTGCTTGCTTCCACCTTAATCATCCTGAATCCATCTGCGCTGCGCCTGAGGCTTCCCCTTATGCACCTGTTGTATGACCAGGTCAAGCATCTAGAACATAGATGCGGTTTACCTCGTCAAAGTAATGGTTGCTACTTTGGTACAATGCACTCTAGATTTTAGAGACATTTATGATAACATACATCAAGATACCCATTCATCATTCATGTTTAAACAATAGACTTATTTCAAAAAGACATAACTATATTTCCAAAATAAGTAATCTAGTATCTTCATCCAGGCGTAGCATATTTTAAGTATTTCCAATCACAAAATAATTTCGGTGGAAACATGTCACACAACATCAGTTATATGTAAAAAGAATCTAGAAAAGCATAATAAAAATGGAAAAGATCCTAGAAAAAGTATGTCCTAGGGCTTTTATAGCATGGCATTAATATGTCTTATCAAACATATAAAGAAAAAAAATACTTGCGAATTGGTTCCAAGACCTAAGAACAAAAATGTGATTGGTACTAAATGGGTTTTCAAAAAAAAAATGGATGAGGAAGGAATAGTGGTAAGAAACAAGTGTAGACTAGTGTGTAAAGGCTACTCACAACAAGAAGGCATAGACTATGAAGAAACATTTTCTCCTATTTTTTTTTATTAAGGTAAAAACAAGTTTTGAAAGGGCTCCGGAACCTTTTTACAAAAGAATACTAGAGATAAGCATCATAATCCCATACAAAAATAGAAATCTTGATACAACCAAAAAGAAGGACCCCAATGAACACCCAAAACCCAAAAAAAGGAAAACAAAAAACTGCCAAAAAAACACAAAGTTTCTAGCACAGTTTCCAGCACAACTTCCAGCAAAGTTTCCAAAATAGAAAAATGCTACATCATACTTTGATAGGCTTCCTCCACCTCTTTCTACATTTCTTCCATTTTTTCAATGGACTCCTTCAACACTTTCATCTCTTTTGGAGTCTCTGAGACTTTCCTTTTAATGTCGCTTCGGGTTCTAGTCCCTGGGCCCGAGCTCCCTACTTTGTCATCTAAAGTAATTGTTGTATTTTCTAGTAGACTAATCTCTAGGTAAGCATATAAAACTTTCAGGTTTTGAACATAAACTTGAAGCCCTATGTTGCTGTGCTTGAGAATGATACTTATTATGTGCCCGTTGTGGCTGATTTTCTTTTTCATATCTTGCAGCTTTTCTTCCACAAGAGCTTAGACTCTAGCAGTGATCTCCTCATTACTGTTGTTGTTTTTAACCTTAATCAGCAGGTCCTTCTCCATTTCTTCTAGCTTGGATTTGAATGGATCCATAGATTCCTACATCTCATTCAGGTTCTACTTCATGGTCTTCATTTCCTCACTAAGCCAATTCTCCATGCTAGCCCCGTGATCCTCTTTGCTTTTAAGAATTCTATCATCAATATCAAACCCTACCATAGTTTTGTGATCAGGGTCCATTCTCTATTTTTTCTTTTTCCTGTTTCCAGCCTTCAAGATCGGCTGCTCAATCTATTCCTCATTTCCCTTACCATCATTGATTTCCTCATTATTATCCTCCTTGTCATCTCCCTCTTTTTCTTCTTCATCATTTTCCACCTCTTGGTTGCCAGCTTCATTATCCTTGTTCTCATCATCATCAGTCATAGGCGTATCCTCCTCATTTGTCTAGGTGTCCTCCTTGCTCAACTATTCATCATTATCACTCACTAGAGTCTCCTCATTTATCTCTTGAGCTTCCTCTTCAGTCACAAACGTATCCTCATTCTACTCTTTTTGAATCTCATCTTCATTACCCTATCTGTCTAGGGTTTGGTCTTCAATCTCCTCCTGCCTTTCTAGATTTGCCTTCTTTTTGGTTCTTACCCTTTTCTTCAGGCTCTCTTTTTTGTTATCCAACTTAACTTGCTTAGCATTCCCTTTGACCCTATTGGGGATAGGTTCCGAGATTTGGTTTCTAGCATATTGTGAAATTAATAGAATAAGCCCAACATGAAGCATCAGGTTACTCACTTTTTTCCTATGCTCCATGATACTATTATGTAGCAAACTTAGAAGATAAAAGGGAAATAACACCTTTTTTGTGCCTAAAATGATTTTCCAGAACAAAATTGAGGTTGTAAATTTTGGAGTAGCAACCATCGAGGGTGAAATACTCGATCATCACAGTCAAAATATCCACCCAGTGAGTCTTAATTTTTTTGATATCCACATAATCCCCGGTCCCTTTTCTCAAAAGGGCTTCTTCTTCTTCAATTTTTGGGAAGATTTTGAAGGCTTGAGTCCCAATTTTCTTGTTGTCCCTGTAAAACTTCATGCCTTCACAAGAAAGGCCCATAATTTCTGAGATTATGCTCATAGTCAAAGTAAAGGACTTTCCCCACATATTCACCTTTCCATTCTTCCATCCGTCTGCAAATATTTTAGTTATTTATTTGTCCCATCCATGAAGCTTCTCCAAATACTGTGTCACACCACCCTTCTTCAACCTCTTCCATACTTTCTTCTTTTGTTTCCACTTCTTACAGTCCATTGGTTCCTCCCTGTTTAGATCACCCCCCATGATGCTCAAAGATTTCTGAATTTTTAGAGAGTGAGAAGGTTGGAACGCAAGACACTGAAAGGAAATTCTGTTGTGATTTTTCTATTTCAAAATTCTTGCTAAAACCCACAAACCATGCGAAGTCACAATCTTCATGAATCTCACATCCCTCGAATGACAGCTATCATGACACTTCATCTTAAGTGATGTTCTCATCATTAATTGTGTTTATTAATCGAGCCTTCAATATGGTTAATCTTATCATACCTAATAAGACATAAAATCTCCATATTGAGATCCACTTCCCCTATCCATGATTCGATGATGTCAATTTAAGCCCCCATATTAGCTAAGTCATCCGTCGACTTATTTCCTTCCCTGAAAACATGGGTTATGTGAATTTCTTTAAAACAAAGCATTAACAATTTAATTTTATCAATTATGTGGCTAATTTTCTAGGAAGCCTCATAATTACCCTTAATATAGTTTATTATGTTTAGAGAGTCTCCCTCCAAACAAAAATTTGAAAAACCCATTTCTTTAGCCATCATTACAACTTGAAGGGCTTCCATTGCTTCAACAACATGATTAGTTTGAACTCCCAGAGGGGTAGCAAAAGCTCCCAAACAATTTCCAGCAGAGTCTCTTATTATACCCCCCACTCCAGCTCTTCCCGGATTCCCTTTAGCTGCCCCATCAAAATTACCTTTGACCCAGCCAATCGGAGGAGCAACCCATCTTGTGTTTTCCCTCAAATTTAAATCCTTGTCTTTCTGCTCCTGATTATTCCTATTAAGAATATAATTTAAACTCTGAGTGTTCTTACAGGGTGAGTCTCAAGGAAGATAACCTTTGAAATTTTCTAGCAAGCTTCTGCAAATACTATTGGCCACTATTTCATAGGATGCAATTTTTTCTCTGAATATTCTGTTATTTCTTTCCTTCTAGATTCTCCAAGTGAAGTGAGGAAGAAAAAACCTCCAAAGGTCTTTGGCTTCTTTACCATTAAGGGGGAAATGCCATTGTTTAACCATATCTTGGAAGTTATTTGGTTTCACCCAGTCCAGATTGAAATAATTGAAAACATAGTTCCACACTTTACAAGTATAAGTACAATGAATCATAAGATGGTTACAATTTTTGACTTCAGAGAAACAAAGAATACATCTGTTAGGCATACTAAATCCCCTTTTACAAATATTGTCCACTGTAAGAATTTTGTTCTGAACAAGGAGCCAAAAAAATATGTTAATTTTGGGTATAAGCTTATTGTTCTATACCTAATAACTAAAAGGGTGATCTTCCTTGGAGAAGAGAAGGGGTGAAGCAGAAGAGACCAAAAATTTTCCATTAGCCTCTAGACCCCAAATCAAAGAGTCTTGTTCATTTTCTCTTAAAAACCAAGGATTAAGATGCTTATTGACCAAATTGAGGGTTTCATCAAAGGAGCTAAGGTCCACCCATTTCTCATTGATCCAATAATCAAAAACCTTTTCTCCAACTATGTCTTTACAATCCAAAATTTCTGGCATCCATTCCTTCTTCTCACTAATGGCTTCCTCCTTCAGCTAGTTATCATTCTAGAAGTTTATCTTCCTACCATTTCCCAGCTTCCATCTTATCCCTTTTCTAATAAGGTCCGTTCCTTTCCTAATACTATTCCAAATGAAAGAATCCATTTCCCAACTTCCATCTTCTCCTGTTGCTAGATTGGAAGCTGTGAGATTATTTCTTGCTTATGCTACACATACAAAATTTAAATTTTATCAGATGGATGTGAAGTCAGCATTCTTGAATGGTGATCTGGAAGAGGAAGTTTACATTGAGTAACCTGATGGTTTTCCTTTGACAGATGATGAGGACATGGTTTGTAAGTTGAAGAAAGCATTGTATGGACTGAAACAAGCACTGAGGGGATGGTATGCAAGGTTGGACAAGTACTTACTTTGTCTTGGTTTCAGGAAAGGTAACTTAGACAATAATTTATACTTAAGAACTGATGAAGATGGAATCTTGATTATAGAAGTTTTTGTTGATGATATCATTTTTGGAGGCAATGATAAGATGAGTAAGAAGTTCTCTAAAGAAATGGAAAATGAATTTGAGATGTCAATGATTGGTGAAATGAAATTTTTTCTTGGTTTTTAAAAATTAATCAGAGTAAGAATGGCATTTTTATATCTCAGACCAAGTATCTTAAGGAAATTTTGAAAAAGTTTGGAAAGGAAGATTGTAAACCTTTTGGAACACCTATGGTGACTGGACACAAACTGACTAGTAATGATGAGACTCAAAGTGTTGTTTAGACAAAGTATAGATCTATGTTTGGTGGTCTACAATATCTAACTTGCACTACACTAGATATTACTAATGCAGTTGGAATTGTAGCTAGATATCAAGCAGATCCTAAAGAGACACACTTTGCTACTGTGAAAATAATTTTCAAATATTTGAAAGGAACAATAGAATATGGATTGTGGTATGAAAAATAAAATGATTTTACTTTGCAGGCTTATACTGATGCTTATTGGGTAGGTAATGTGGATGACACAAAGAGTACAAGTGGTGGTGCATTTTTCCTTGGGAAAAGGGTGGTCTCTTGGTTGAGCAAGAAGTAGAACTGTATTGCTCAATCTACTGTTGAGTCAGAGTATGTTGCTACTGCAATAAATTGCACACAAGTTGTTTGAATGAAACAAATGCTGAAGGACATTGGAATAATTTTTGAAGAACTAGTGGTTATCCATTGTGATAACACCAGCATAGTGAATATGTCAAAGAAACCAATAATGCATTAAAAGACTAAGCACATTTCTATTAAGTATGACTTCTTGAGGGAGGAGGTAGTAGAGAAAGAGATCAAACTGGAATACATTAGCACAAAGGAATAGATAGCAAATATATTTACAAAACCTTTTCCAAAAGATTCTTTTGAATACCTGAGAAGCATGCTTGGGGTGATGGCCCCTCCTTTTGGTAATTAATTGATGTACATATGCATCAGTCCAGTGGCTTTCAGAGCTATATCATTTTATAGACTTGATGTATGGATCTACTCCTCAGGTGGAGTGATCGAAGGAATACTAGAGCACATTTGGGTGATATTGCACCTAGTTGATTGGACATGAATATTTTAAAAAGCTACACCTTGAAAAAGACTACAGATGAGTTATGGCACCCATTGCCATTGCTGCCAAAGGGGGAAAGAGTCTATGTGAAAATCCCTACTGTTTTGGGGAGATTTGTGTTTAGGATATTGAGAATATTGTATTGAGAGAGAGTACTTTTTGGGTTGATGGATTTTACCATATGTTGTCATCAATTCCAAATGGGGAGATTTTTTGATGATATGAATTTTTGGTACTGATCATGTTGATATTCATGTTTTGTCACTAATGTCAACATATGTTTCTGTTGAGAAAATAAACTGGTTACTTGACTGGCAGAAGTGTACGGACAGTGTATAGATGATTTAGAATGATCAAAGTTGGATATATGAAGAAGGAAATGTTTTGAACTTATTCCTAAGGTCACTTGGCTTTATGTTTCATATTACAGATGTTACAGTTGATTTGGTGAAGACTAGTTTCTGGACTGTAACTGTGATGCTTGACAGAGTAAGTCTCTGTGTTTCACGTATATCTTACTGGTGAAAATATTTTAGATGAAGTGAGATTATTGGTGGAAAATTGACATATGTTGGAATAATGGGTTGAGTTCATTTATCGTGTGATTATTGGTGACGTCAGCTGTGGCATGTATTCTGAAGAAGACCTATTTGGTGGCCGACTTCAGACATGTAGCGTGTAAAATGAATTGTGAGCATGGATTGAAGATCTGGGAGTATATGTGATAGATTGTAATTGATGTTTTCTTATTATAGGCACCATGTGTATCTTAGCAAGGGGTTATATAATTATTTGTATATTGGAAGCCTTAATTGGTCAACCTAATTAATTAATTATGTATTGGGAAAGCTTAATTGGCAGATCTGATGTTATTGTAAAGGGGTATATATGAGATATATTTTCTTTTGGAAATATGTGGTAGAGATTGAAAAGGTAGAGAAGAGTGGAAGCTGCAAGGCTTGTTGGGTGCTGGATGTAGAGAATAGTTGATGATTGTTATACTTCATTGGAACTGACCAAGCAAAGATAGTTTCTATCAGGCAGGTCACTAGTTCTCTATATACACTTGTTCAAATTGTGAATCCTTGAGGGTGGCTTTAACCTTCTTTGGGCAGTGTGCCTAGGCAGTGAGCCTACTACTTTTCTTGACTCCTAATAGGGTCTATATACTGTAATGTTGTAATAAGCTCGTAACAAGGCTAAATATTTTAACAGGGATACTATACTCTCAATACATTATTTGTGGGTGCTAATTCCCATTGGGGTTTTACCTTTAATAGGGTTTCCTTGACAACAAGTATTGTGTTATTGTGTTGGCATTTATTGTGTTATCATTTATATTGCAGACTTGGTTTACAAAGTTTAAAGTTTATTAATCTATATCACAATTGATTCACCTCCCTCTTAGTTGTCTTGTGGATGGTTATTCCTAATAGTTCCATACTTGTATTTCTTAGGTGGGGGTGGTGGAATCACCCGACTCATTGGATGAGGTGTCACCAACTGTAGTGTTTGGTCCAACATTATCATTGTTTGAAGCTCTCCTCCATATTTGATTTCTCATTCTCATGATGTCTTTAATAGTATTTCCATTTTCAAAAGTGCTTGACTCTATCACTTAGTCTCTACACTCCTTACTTAAGTGACCGACCTTATGACAGTGTAAGTATGCCATTCCAGGGTTAGTCCAGTTTCTAGATCTTCTTATCAATTTCCTCATATAGTTAGCATCTATATGTTCATATTTACCACATGCTGTGTAATTTACCCAAGTGTTGTAATCCCAAACATATGTATTACTGACTCTTCTCGGTTAATATGCATTTTCTTGTTCTTTAGGTTTCCACACCTGCTTTATATTTTTATTGCATTCATGAAATGTGTGGCCATGTATGTTGCAAGGACGACAATGTTTTTACATGTAATATTTTTTATTTGGTTGGTTTAGCTTAGATCTGCATTCATGTGCTTTGTGTCCATGCTTATTACAGTTATAACAATTACCTATGAATGTAGAAGTAGTTTTAGGAATACCTTTTTCTTTTCTCTTGCAAAAAATTGATGTGTGGCCTGGTTTTCCATAGTGATTACATGAATGCTTCTTTGGTCTTGGATTTGTGTAGACATTCCTTTGATCAACTCGGTTTGATGATTCTCCATGCTCGGTATACCCTAAACCAGTATTATTGTCGACTCTTCTTTGTTCATTCATAAATTAATCCATTCTTTTTGTACAGTCTTCAACGTTCTTGATCATATCATTATGTTATTGTTGAATCTTCACTTCATGCTTCAGTTTCTCATTTTCTTATTTTATTTCACCAATAAATTCCAATTTTCCAGCAAGTTCCATGTTCACTCAGTTGGCCTCATGACTTATAATAACTATTTGATTGGTGATCTCAAGGTAATGTTTAGTAAGTATCTGTATCTTAGATTATTTCTCTTGCATCTTTTGAGTAATATTTCTCCTATCATCAATAGCCAAAGTTATTTCTTGTTCATCTTGTCTTGCATTATTCATAACATCAATAATTCTTACCATTTGTGTCTCTTGACCGATATGCAGTACCTTCACTTGTTCAGTCATATGTTGATTGATTCCATTTATATCTGCAATGGTTTCTTTAGATGTGTCAGATATACTACAAGATCCAGATCTAGATGAATCAAATAGGTTAGGTATCTCTATTGGAATAAATAAATGGTGTGTACTGAGAGGGGAGGGGTGAATCAATACCCTTAATTTTTTTTATCAATAAACTTAGTCCTTTGGTAACAATTGCTTGCATTACCGACCATATCTGTTATTCTATCTTTGTGAATGTAATTTCAATTTATAATCTCAATTTGCATGTAAACATTCATAGAAACATTCATGAAATGTAATGACACATGACACAAGATTTGGTAATGCAGAAAAGCCCTATTAGAAGGTAAAAACTGTGGTGGGGATGAAACCCAGAAAAATTTACTATCTGCAGAATGGAAGGGGTCAGTTAAGGCTTACAAGTTTGATCATTTATGATGATCTTACCCTATTAAGAGTAACATGTTTAGACTGGTTAAGGTCTACTTTGTTAAGAGCTTTAGCAACACTATTTAGTTTGCACTCGGTAAAGAGATTTACAAAAGGATTGTTAAATCCACCTTCTTAAAGGATTTCTTCTATTTGCTACAATTGTTAGAATGTAGTAAAAAACACTTATTGACTTGAATATGTGCAATCCTAAATTGCTGAGTACATATCCTTTAAGTTCACAATATGATGTATCACCTATAGTGATTGATTAATACCTCTTTTCTTCTCGGTAGCCTTGAATCTGGTTCTTGATAACTGATTTCATCTTTTGTTGTCCTTCTGCATAAAACTCTGTATCTGATCCATAGATGTGCTCCTCGGCTACAATCATCATCATATCATCTTGTTCTAATTGATTACACATCTATTTATACAATGAATTGACCTATTTTAGTTTCATTCTTTACAATGATAACTCTATGATCAAAGGTTTACAACTTGACCTTGATCTCCTAGTTTGAATGTTTAAAATCAGTTAGACTGATTAAAAAAATTACAATTTATTTACTTTTCCCTCAAGAAATAGTTTTAAAGATAAATATAAAATTTAAGTGTTTTATCTGACGTGTAAGTGAGATCCACATTTCTCTGAATAAAACTATCTCTTGGTAGACTGGTGCTTGGTTTTTTCTGTAGTCTATCCTTGGTGATGTCTCTATAGACATTCTGCTTCTCAGTTTTCTCTGTCAACTGACTATCAGTGTTTACTGTGAACTTGTATGTCAGGTTACACTGTTGACTGCTATGTTAGGTTCCTTAGTGAACTGCTCTATTAGAATACTCTTTAGGTTGTGTCATCGGTTTACATTGTAACCTATTTTGTCAGTGAAGACTAGTTTTGGTGACCTCTATAAGATATTGTGTCGGGTTGCACTATAAACTATCTTTCATTGATCATGTTACCGACAGTTCTAAAACTGTTTCCTTTGTGATACTAATGGCAAAATATGATCATCAATCTCCCCCTTTGACATTAGTTTCAAAAAATTGATATGTGCAAAACTAAAATGTTTAGAATGTACACCATTTTTTTACCTTGTCAATATGACTCCCCCTATATGTATACCTTAGTATAGTATATGTACATGTATATATTCTTTCCTTTATATATATTTCATCCTTTCATTATTTCCCCCTTTTACCTTATTAATTCCCCCTTTATTATTCCTCTCTTTTTCACATATTATTTCCTCCTTTTTCGATAATAAGGACAAAGGTGTCATACTTACAACTTGTCTATAATGTGGGAATGTGATGTTTGAATGTCCTCCATTTGCTTCTCCCATTGTTCTTTTAGGTGGTCAAGGGTCATGATCTCCAATGTGATTCTTGCATGCATATCATATATACTTTCTATTACAGACATTTCCAGGGTGGCAATCAATTGTCTTGCCGATGTCATATGCTATTATAGTAATGTGAAATTCGGTAGAAGTAGAGCCTGGAGCTCAGTTATCTCATCTTGAAATTTGGATTCTGCCTCTATAATCTCAAGTCTCAACCTTTTTTCTTCCATAATCTTTTCATAATGCAACTTAAATGCATTGTCATTGGTTGTAATACCCTGTGTACTATCATTCAGATCTGCATCTATTTTTGCAATATTTTAACTATTATCCTTAGTGAATTTCTCTATTATGCATAACTTTTGATCTAAGGTTATAGCTTTTTAAATGATTGGTTCCAATGTATTGACTAGTTCAGATAGCTTTACCTTGTTCTTAGCCATTTCTTAGATGATTTTCTCTGTTAACTTGTATTGGTACTTTTTTTCTTCACGTTCTTCTATTTCCTTCTTTGCATCCACATTTTGTGATGTGATGGCTTTGGTAAGAACGACTAATTTCCTTTAACAAAGCTCTACATACTTTGTAAGTGACTCTGGATCCAATGTCCTAGGATCACAGTGTGGTATATCAATTATCTCATCCAATGTAACTGGATTCTTATTCTTATTCTTTTTCTTATTTGAAAGTGTTGTGGAGGCACCAGTATGTAGTACCATAGCAAGTTCCTTTTCTTGGTCTGATGTACTTGATGAAGGCTTTGGAGGTGTTGTGCATTTATCCCGATACTTGATATTTACCTATCAGTTGGTAGGGGATGTCTCCACATCAACCTTAGCTTTATCTACAGCTTCTCCTTCAGTATCCTTTAGAGTGGCATGACCTTGCTTCTCTTCTTCATTAATATCTTTCTTCTCTCCGTCTGTTTCTTTCTATTCTTCATTTGTGTTTTTCTGCTCCTCTTCACCCTTATCCTCGGGTATGCTTGCATCAAGGTCGGGTGAATTTTCCTTTTTTTGAGATGATATTGATAGCTTGTATCAATAATGGCATTTGTCTTGGTATATTAACCTGTGTAGCATATGTTGTTGTGTCCTGTTCCTTGATTTGTTTAGTGGCACTAGTGATATCCTCATTTGCCTTTACCTCATCGACAGGATCTTCAGTGATATCTATTATTGTCACATCTTGGATTGTGACATATGTTGTATCTCTTAATGACTGAAAAATCTAAGGTATGTTATCCATTTCTTTACTTTATTTTGTATTCAATTCAACTGAAGTGACATCCTCAGTATCATTTATAAGAATATGCTATGGGCTCGATTTTGCCTCTTTTTCTTCATTGTGAGGCTTCTCGGTAAGTGCTAATACTCTCTCAGGGCTTGAATCCTCTGTTGGTGGATGGAGTATTTTTCTTTAAGTATCATTACTTTCATTGTCAAGTTCTATTAAGTTTCCCTATAGTACTTTGTAGGCTCTCAATTTTGCTGAGAACTTCTTTGAATGTAACTTCATCATTTCATCAATTTCTTCCATCTTTGACTCGGGTGGCATAATAGAAACAAGGGATCTTTCCCTTATCTCTTTTTCATATTTCAGTGCATATGTCCACCTTGATGATAACCTATCTAGAAGTTCTTGTGGCATCATTTTATCAAACTGTATATGTATATATTTGAATGTGATTATTTCTTATGATGGCTTCTTCAATCTTATTTTGATCCCCGGGAGATAAGGTTAGCCATTGTCTAACCTTAGCATGTGATATGCCACCTGTTCTGGTGATTGATGTAGAAACTTCATCAATTGTCTTGACAACTTTATTCTTTGCAGGTTGGGTTGCTTGTTCACTTTCATCATTCTCAGTGTCTTCCTTGTCTTCCTTACTTCGGATTAACTTCTCCTCTTTGGTTCTGATATTTTCTCGGTTTGAGTCTTTCTTTTATAAGTCCTCAATTTTCCTTTCTTGACCGTTGGTGAGTCTACTTTTGTAATTTGACTCCTTGTTTGTGATTCATAAATAGTTCTTGTCTTCTTTGGGGGTGGTGCATTAGACTCTGTTGATTCAGAGTCACTCACTTGTTTACCTTCACTGATGGGTGACTAGCCCTTGGTGTCTTCTGTTTGTTTTATTTCTTCATCATTTACCAACAACTTTTTCTTAAGTGTCTTTACCATTTTATCCTTCTTTCTGTCTATTTTCTTCACTACTAGGTCGGTCTTTATCCTTGCCTTAGCCTCTTCATAGGTTCCAAACCTTGGTAATGATTTATCTAATGGTTCATTGAATAATGCTTCAATAGCATTGGTGGATTGATCTATGTTGATCTCATAGTCAAGTGGGGCTAACCATGTTGTCCTCAGTACATCTAGTTTGATCAAAGTTGTATCGGTGTCCACCATGAGAAAAATATTATCTTTATATTGTTCCACCACTTGTTTTGGTATCCTCATCCTTTTCTGCATTCTTTCCTCGAATCCAGTGAAATATTCATCCATAATTGATGTAAATTTTTCCCCTTGTGACTTGATAAACTCACTAATCTGTATTGTCACTGGTCGGGTAGTGTCCCAATTGACATTACCGATAGATGGGAAGAATTCTTGAAAGTAGAAAAATATGCACATGAGGAGTGAACCAAACTTACATGAATTAGACCTTGCTGACCTAATTTTCCTCATGTTCTCCTCCAATTGCTTTAGTAGAAGCTTAGATAGATCCAGTTGGAGTCCCTTCTTTACAATCTTATGGGTGGTGTCAATAGCTCCACTTGCTATGCTGTTTAACCGGTTGGCTTGGAATATCTTGTATGCCAAGACACATGCACCAAACTTCAGTTCTGGATCAGTGATGGAGTTTACCTTTAATCCTCTGCCATCCCATACTGCACCTGTCATATTTTCTATGTTAGGGTGAGGAGGATGTTTTAGTGCCTTTGCCTTGTCAGTTACTGGATAACCAATTATAGTGTGTATAACATCCTTGGTGATCTATTTTGGCTCATCTAGCCACATCTTTTGGTCATGTAAATAATTCGGATCCATTCGGTCTAAAAATCCTTTGGGAACATTAGGGAATTTGTCATCCCTTTTACTTCGATGTGTTTATATTCGTCCTTGATGATACCTCAAGATAGAAATTTTACTTGGGCTCTTCACACGTAGTGTTTTTAATTAGATTAACTTTCTTATCTTTGGCATTCTTGATCTTGGAGATGCGAGATGTGGTTGCCATTATTTTCTAAAAAATTAGGGCTTTTCCTGCAAATAAACTATGAGATTGGTGAGTCTTAGATACTCACTTGACCTAATGTTTGGTGCTGTGAATCTATCTGAATGTTGTGAATCTTCTTGTGATTCGCTCTGCAATCTGGTTGTTGTTCTTCTCTCTAGGATCTTCTTCGCTCTGATTTTTCTCTCTTAATCGCATGGCGAGTGAATGAAATTTCATCACATTTTTATAGACAATGCCCTAAGTGGTGCATTTAATGATTTTTCCCACTTCTCAGTGTTTGAAGATGGAGTTTCTTGGGGAACATGCTAACTTCATTCTCAGTGAGAGTGTGGTGCTTCAGGTAAGTGTCAACTTAATTGACCTTACACATGTTTACCGACGGTGCTTGGTATTGGGTGAAGACTGATTGTCTTTTACATGATTACCGATGATGCTCAGTTTACACTAGAAACTTAGATTTTGTATGTTCACCGATGATTCTTGGTATGCATTGACCGACGAGATTGGATTCACAAATTCTTAAAAAGTAATACCATAGTGCATCTTTATTCATGCTAGTTTGGAATTTTATCAATGTATATTGAAACTGATGTAAAGCATAACTTGGTGTAGTGTTGTTCCATACTTACTTGTTCTACTTAGGTGGGGGTGGTGATATCACCAGATCCATTGGATAAGGTGTCACCAATTCCATTCCTAGGTCTAGTATCATTTGTGTTTGTAGGTTTCCTCCACATTTTTTTTCTCATCTTCCTGATGTCTTCAATGGTATTTCCATTGATAAAGGTGCTTGTCTCTGTCACTCAGTCTCTGCACTCCTTGCTTAGTTGACCGACCCTATGATATTGTAAGCATGCCATTTCAAGGCTTGTCCAGCTTCTAGACCTTCTCATCCATTTTATCATGCAGTTTGCAGCTATGTATCCATATCTACCATATGTTGTACAGTTTGTCCATGTGTTGTAATCCAAAACATATGAGTTACCGATTATTTTTGGTTGATAAGCATTTTCTTGTTATTTTGGCTTCCATGCTTGTTTTTTCTTTTTCCTACATTCAAGAGATGTGTGCCCATGAATTTTCCAAGAATTACAATATTTTTCCATGTAGGATTCCTTCTTTGGTTGTTTCACCTTAGATTTACATTCATATGCTTTATGTCCAGGCTTGTTATAGTTATAACGATTTTCTATGAATGTAGATGTGGATTTAGGAATACCTTTAGCTTTGCTCCTGCAAACATTTGATGTGTGGCCTGGTTTTCCACAGTGATTGCATGACTGCTTCCTTGGTCTTAGATTTGTGAAGACATCTCTGTGATCAGATTGATTTGATGATTGTCCATGCTTGGTATACCCTAGTCTGGTATTGTTGTTGACTCTTCTCTGTCCATCCAGAAAATCATCCATTCTTTTGGTACTTTCTTCAACTTTCTTGATCATTTCACTGTACTATTTCTAAATTCTCACTTCACGCTTCAATCTTTCATTTTCTTCTCTTATCTCACCAATAGCTTCCAATTTCCCATTGAGTTCTATGTTTAGTCGGTTTGCCTCATGACCTTTAAGAACTATTGATTGGTGATCTCATGATGATGTTCAGTAAGTCTTTGTATCTTTGTCTCTCTTTCTTGTAGCTTTTCAATGATCTTCCTCCTATCATCAATAGCTAATGTTCTTTCTTGTTCAAATTGTCTAGCATTGTTCATGACATCAATCATCCTTACCATCTGTGTCTCTTGACTAATTTGCAATGATTTCACTTGTCTAGCCAGATGTTGATTGATTTCATTCAGACTTGTAATGCTTCCTTCAGGTAAGTCAAATGTATTACTAGATGTAGATCCTGATGACTCAAATAAATCAGGTATCTCTTCTTCATGATAATCTATTTCATTTTAGCGAGATGCCATAACATTTCTTTCATCCAGTAGCTCTCTCACATTGATTCTTTCTATTTTGTATTTCTCATAGAAGATTTGTATCTTTGACTTCTGATTCTCAATACTCTTCTCTAGCTTATACCTTTCCATTGTATGATGTTTTATCTCAAGTTATTTAAAATTTTCCAACTAAGAGATCTAGCTCTGATACCAATTGTTGGAATAGTGAAATGGTGTGTATTGAGAGGGGAGGGGTGAATCGGTACCCTTAAAACTTTTTATCAATTAACCTTAATCCTTTAGCAATCAATTGCTTGCATTACCAACCATATCTGTTATTCTATCTTTGTGTATGTAATATCAATTCATAATCTTACTTTGCATATAAACATTCATGAAATGTAATGACACATGACCCCTATTAGAAGGTAAAAATCACGGTGGGGATGAAACCCACAAAACTTCACTATCTGCAGAATGGAAGGGGTCGGTTAAGGCTTACAAGTTTGATCACTTATGATGATCTTACCCTGTTAGGAGTAACATGTTTAGACTAGTTAAGGTCTAATCTATTAAGAGCTTTAGTAACACTGTTTAGTGTGCACTCGGTTAAGATATTTACAAAAGGATTGTTAAATCCACCTTCTTAAAGGATTTCTTCTATTTAATACAATTGTTAGATTGTAGTCAAAAATACTTATTGACCTGAATATGTGCAATCCTGAATTGCTAAGTATAGATCCTTTAAGTTCACAATATGATGTATCACCTATAGTGATTGATTAATACCTCTATTCTTCTTGGTAGCCTTGAATCTGGTTCTTGATAACCGATTTCATCTTTTTCTGTCCTCTGCATAAAACTCTGTATCTGATCCATAAATGTGCTCCTCAGCTACAATCATCATCACATCACCTTGTTCTGATTGATTACACATCTATTTATACAATGAATTGACCTATTTTAGTTTCACGCTTTACAATGATAACTCTATGATCAAAGGTTTACAACTTGACCTTGATCTCCTAGTTTGCATGTTTACAATTAGTTAGAATGATTAAAACAATTACAATTTCTTTACTTGTCTCTCAAGAAATGGTTTTAAAGATATGATTTAAAGCTAAATATAAAACTTAAGTGTCTTTCGGTAGACTGTTGCTCGGTTTTCTCTGTATTCTATCCTCGGTGATGTCTCTGTAGACATTCTGCTTCTCGGTTTGATTTTTTGACTGACTGTTGGTGTTCATTGTGAACTTGTTTGTTGGGTTACACTATTGACTTCTCTATCGAGTTCCTCATTGAACGGCTCTATTGGGTTACTCTTTAGGTTGTATCGTCGGTTTAAATTGTTACCTATTTTGTCGGTGAAGACTAGTTTTGGTGACCTTTGTAAGTTGTTGTATCGGGTTGCACTATAAACTGTCTTTCGGTGATCATGTTACCGATGGTTCCAAAAATGTTTCCTTTGTATACTAATGGAAAAATATGATCATCAATCCCTTCTTCATGATAGTCAGTTTCATTGTAGCGAGATGCCATGACTTTTATTTCAGCCAATAAATCTTTCAATTTGTTTCTTGCCTCTTTGTATTGCTCAAAGAAAATTTGTATTTGCAACTTTTGATTCTCAATATTTTTATCAAGCTTATACCTTTCCATTGTAAGAAATTTTCTCTCAAGTGATTAAAATTTTTAAATAAGAGAACTAGCTCTGATACCAATTGTTGGAATAATGGAAGGGTGTGTACTGAGAGGGGATGGGTGAATCAGTACCCTTAAAATTTTTACAAATAAACCTTAGCACTCATTACTTGCATAACTGGCCATTGTAGCTTTTCTACTCCATGCATGTAATATCATAGCATAAATGTAAATGCATGTAAACAAAGATTGAAACATTCATGAAACTCATTTACACATGACACAAGTATTTGATGACACTAAAATCCTTGTTAGAAGGTAAAAACTGCGGTGGAGATGAAATCCACAAAGCTTCACTATATGCAGAAGGGAAGGTGCTTATTAGGGCTACAACTTGTGATCACTTCTGATGATCTTACTCTGTTAGGAGTAACATGTCATATTTGTTAAGTCTACTTGGTAAAGAAATTTTAGTAACACAATGTATGTGTGCACTCGGTTAAGAGATTTACAAAAAGACTATTAATGCCACCTTGTGAAAGGATTTTGTTGTTTGCTACAATTGTTAGAGATTAACAAAATATATGTCCTGACTACTGCAATCTCAAATTGCTGATTACAGATCCATTAAGTACATAAAATATATCACCTTATTGTGACAGACAATACCTCTATTCTTCTCGGTATCCTTGTATGTAGTTCTTTATAAACTGAATTCCCCTTTATCTGTCCTTGTGCATGAAACTCTTTGTCTGATCCATAGATATCCTCGGCGGATACAATCATGTCATTCTTGTTTGGTTATTACATCTATATATAAAAGATTTGGCCTAATTAGGTTTCACGCTTTCTTGAAAAACTCTAAGATCAAAGGTTTACAACTTGACCTTGATCTCCTAGTTTGCATGATTACAATTAGTTAACTAATTACATCCATAATTAATGCTTTTCTTGATCCACAAAAATGGTTATCCAGCTAAGCAAAAAGTTATTTTAAAGATTAAAGTGCTTTAGCTGATGTGTAGCTGAGATCCACTTTTCTCAGTGAAATGATGTCTCTCAGTGTAGACTAGTGCTCGGTGATGTCTTCATAGACTAGTGCTCAGTGATGTCACTCAGTTGATATATTGCTCAGTTGATTGTGCTATTGCTCGGTGAGAGCTATTGCTCAGTGATCACTGCGCTCAGTGTTCATGACCGGCCAACCAAAACTATCTACTTATATATTAATAACAACTTCTGATCCTTTAAGGATTAGACCTGATTATGTGAGTGATTTTATCGATAGGCTTGCATAATTAAATCAATCATCAATTAATTCCTAATCAAGAATCAAGGATAGTTAATCATTAAATCAAGTATTTTAATTAAAGGTCCTAGTAATTTTAATTAAATGAACCCATTTTCTAGACTTTCTAATTAAAGGGAATTAAATAAATAAACTAAATTGTCTCATCCTCCAACAAACAAGAAAGCACAAATGGAGCCAATTAACACAAAATCACATGGATTGACCCACATGGATCAAGGAAAGGAGAATCTCACCCCTTCACCAAGTTTGAATACCAACCACTTAATCTCATCGAATTCCTATAAAAAAAGCTCATGATCTGAAGCTCAAAGGGAGAAGAGAGTGTTTTTTCATAGAAATGGTATAATGTCAAATTCCATCTAGTGTTTAATTGTGCATCTTAAATAGGTGAATTGCATAAAAGTCTCTTTGTTATATCAATTTCATTTCTTATAATGGTGGAGCTTAATTCTTAGATGCATTTGTAGCTTAGCTTTGGCATTTCTATATTAATTCACATGGGTTTTAGTAAAGATCTTGAGTAAAGTATACATTTATTGCATCATACACATTTGAATCTTCCATTTTAAGGCAATCTAGTCATTGATCTAACATGTTTAATTTGAGAGCATTTTCATTTGATAAAACTCACCTTAGTCAGGAAGAAATAGAACAAATTATAGTGGGTTTTCTTGGTTATTTTGATGAATTTCATGCTAGTAACACATTAATGTAATGATCTATTTAAGTGTTGTGTGCAAGTTTGCAGGCTCACAAATCACACACTCCTTCCACAAATAATATAATTGAAGCCCAGGCACTACTTTATGGACTAATAAATGCTAATAAATCTAGAATTTCTAGAATACATGTTCAAGGGGACTCACTTATCATCATAAATGAATTAAAAGACATGAAATGTCACAATTAGAAAATAATTTACATATTGCAATAAGATTGGGATCTCCTAGATTCATTCTAGGAATACATACTATCTCACACTTACAAAGAGGGTAAAAAATTAGCAGACTTTCTTTCTAATTTGGGATGTGACAAGATTGAAGTGGAGCTATCCAATTCCTCTTACCTTGATGAATTCCCCATCATGCAGAATATCATTCACGATGAGGGAGTCTCTCGTCATACTATGTAATCAATACCACATCAACATTGTACAATTTCAAATTTCAGCTCACTTGTGGAATGTGCAACTTTTTCTATATTTGGTTGGGAAAATCATTAAATATACACCCTAGCTTCGGATGTGTGACACGTCCACACTGCCTTTCCATAATGAACTATATCTATCTATGCAACTAAGTTGATTTAATTCACACGTCATTGATATGCAAAGGGAATAAATGACATTGGGGTTGATTAAATACCAACTAAACATAACTTCTAATTAATTCTTGCAATTTCAAATCATCCTTCGTATTTTTCCCACATGCTGAAGCCCATCTCCTGGCCTTTAAATTAAGATTTTCCCCATTTTTCTCGTACATATCTTCATTGCAGTAAAATGAAGCCTAGCTCCTCTGTTTGATTTGGTAAATTTTCATTCCTCACTCTCCCAAGTTCACGGTGGTCGTTTGATAACAATTAAAGGAGAAGCTGAATTATCCGAGCAGAGAGAATTTAGGGTGTGTGATCTCTGTGAAACCTTCTCCAGGGTGCACATGGAATACCTCCTGCACAATTATAGGGTCCTCATACCAGTGGCTGAATGGGAAAGACAATTCACATGGAGACTTAAAGACAATGACTTGGGCTATGTCTTTAATGTCTAGTGTTTCCAGTACTGCAGAAATGTTAGAAGGATCCTTGTAGATGAAATCATTGTACCAAAGGCTCACAGTTTGATATTTCCATCTCAGGTTCTCTCAAATTTTATTTCTAATTCTATGGACTTAATTCAATCTCATTGTGCCTTGGACCGAATTGCTAGAAAGGTGGTCAAAGATATATTTCTTTCAAATGATGCTCGCTCAGGGCTGTGCAATGTTATGATCAATGGAGCAGCAAGGCACTGGTCGGAGGTTTATTCCCTTGCAAATTTATGCTCAATGGTCATACATTTGTGACTGTTTACAATAGTATTAAACACTCACTTCCAACCCAAAACTATATGATCACCATAGATGATCTGTACAGGGATGGATGAGTGCTTGGTCTAGTGATAATGACATGTCTCCGAATTCATGTCCATGCCCTCCTCATTTTTATGGCTCATGTACATACTGAGGCTCCCCTACCTCCACAACCACTGGATTGTTTTGCTGGTGATGGTGATGCCCAGGGAAGCGCTAATAAGGGACGAGTGCCAGAGGATAATGGTAAATTCGTAGATCAGAGGATGAAAGAAAATGACAAGGACAATGGTGAATTAGTAAAGCAACAGGACGAGAATGAGGTCTTTGTTGAAGCCATGGAAGAATAGTCCCTTCTGTCATCTCCTCTTCTTACGAATTTCTAATTTTTGCCTTATAATTTATCCATGCTAGTTGGGCAGTATAATCTATTTATAATTGTGAGCCATTTTTGTGAAACATTCTCCTTCATAGGATTTCATATGTTTATGCAATATTAATACACATATACTTAGGATTACTTATGAACAAAACATGCTTCAATGCTTATCCATGCCTTCATTTTAGTTTTTTGTTATATATATACATGAATATTTTTGAATTCCAAAGATATATTCTGGCTGACTGAGAGTCTTATCTCTTTTGTATACATACTTTATATAACATTGATATAATATTAATAATTTTTTTTTTCCTTTATTCTTAAAAAAACTATTTCAAGAATGAAAAATAGATAACTATTGTATTAAATTACTGATATAAAAACTTGTCAACTCGCAGATATATTTCAAATATAATTTCAGAGTTTTCAACCTACAAATTTGACCTTATAAACAAGTCTAAAAACAACTTGGTTGTTCAAATAAGCTCCCAATCGAGGAAGCTTGTAACAGTGCACTATATATGCAATACAAGAATGACGGTGAATCTGAAATTGAGGCACAAATTTGATAATGTTCATTTATCTCCTTTTCACCTCTTGCAAATTGGCTTAACACTGAACTAGATAAGATCTCCTTCCTAAATCTTAAATCACCTTTTCAATTATCCTATGGCCATCCTCATGTCTCCAATAACTTGGTGCGACACAGTAAAGATGTGCAGCAAGGGTCTTGGTTTGATTGAGCGCCTTTTGGTTCCTCACAAACTAACCATCACCTCCTAGAAACACAACTAGTGGCTTCTAGACTCCACCGTCTCGTCTAACAATGCTGCAGTTGATATATTCAGGCTCACATGATAATCATTTTTTTCATTAATCTTGCAAAATACCTTCATTCCAATGGTGCTCAACTATTTTGAATATAGGAGTTTAATACGAATTGACGAGCACAATGAATAATAATTTTTTCACAAGTTCATTTACTTGCAAATCCTTATTGAAATAGTTCCACTTGCAATTTCATTTTTTCTTGGAAACCTCTATAAATGTTTTTCTTGCATATCCTATGAATCTATAAAATATGGCAATCTAGGTTGAAATCTTCACTTCTTCATTTCAGTGCAACTATGAATTTTGATTGAATCTACCTAATATTGACAAGGGAGAAAAATTCTTTCTTAGAAGCCAATGACCCTTATGGTTTGAGTTGAAAAAAGATGTCCAAATTTTACATTATAAAAATACAAAATGAAAAAAATATATGATGTATCTGTTTGCAAGTCTTTTCTATAGCCTTCTCAATCTTTAGAGGAACATTGTAAGGACCGGGAAATCCACAAATGCCACATAAGCACAAAAAGATAAAAATTTCCGAATGTCGATTCAATAGTCATAGACGGTCAATCGCTATGGACTGGTCAACATAAAAACTCAGGACATAGAAATAAAATACACATAATATCTAAATTTCTATTTCAATTATTCGACATAATACAAAAGGTAATATACACAAAAATAATTTACCATTCTGTCGAAACTTTAACATTTCCAAAATCAGTAAAAATTACAATGTTCAATATCAGGATGCCGACTAACTAGTCGTGCACCCTTACATCATAAATAGGATTATTCATATATACAACATGTTCAAGACCAAAAGGTCAATTTAAACAATATCCAAGATGTCATCGGACAACTGTCCATCTACATGCTCCGGTCTCCTAAGCCACCGGACACCTGTCCATCTGCAAATCTCGAGATGGGAATGTGGTTCAGAGGTTTATTCCACCCAACCACGGAGTGGTTAGCTCCCCCAGGGATCATCCTGAATGAAGAGCGCACCGACCCTGCCCAAGAAGTCTATCTCTCGGCATTGATGGATTGGAAAGAATCTGGTGTGTTTGTGAAACTAACTACTTTCCACATATGTCTAAGTAGAACTAATCACAGGTTACAGGAAGATGGAACATAAATAACCAACACATTTAAGAAAACATGTGTTTCCATAGCTTTGGCCAAAGCAATTAAGTGCCAGATTTCTACTGGTAGGTAGTGAACATAATATACTACCCTTTCTTGGTATTCCACATACTACACCCTTTCCTTACTAATTTTAATATGCACTGAAATTCATAATTTCACACAACAA
>MU225217.1:1531520-1551306 GCA_018584345.1 Thuja plicata | reverse complement strand
TCAGGCCTTGTTGCCGGGACCCATTTCTTGCTTTCATAGTTTTTTGCTAGGTCAGCTTTCTCCCTGCATTCAGCTTAAGGGGGGGTGTTAGAGTATTATTACTTTATACTTATTAATTAAATCATATTGATTTAATTATATAAGTTTATATTACTCTAGTTATTTAAGCTTCACTTAGGTACATTATTAATTAATTATTAATTAATAATGTGCAACCTAGTTTTCCTTTAGGGTTTCTTTCTCACCTTTTATAAGGTTGAGCTTTGTTCTTTTTAGTTAATCTCTTATGCATTTTTCACATTCTGAGAGTATTTTCCTTCTATCTCCATTTTCTTCTTTTCTTGTAACAGGTTATTGGCTAACAGGTTCTTCTTGGGTTGTGTAGAATTGAGTTTGATCAATTCTTTCATTATTTTCAATGATCAGTTAAACTAAAGAAAGGAACGAGATTTAAAGCACTTTTTATTCATAGTTATCAAGGAGAGATTTGCGAAATAAAACTAAAGCAGAGCTTTATGGGATAAAGCAAAGCATGACAATTTTTATGAATCAAGAAGTGATTTATGAAAAAACAAGGAGATTGACCAGCTAATCATGCCTATATAAAAAGACAAAGAATTAATTATGTAGAATTATTCATATAGATCTGATCATACAAACTAGATAATAGAGCCAATGAATTCTGTAGACACCGAGCAACAGAGGATAGAGAATTCACCGAGAAGAAAAAAGAAAGAAAGAAAATGAACTGAAGTGTACATTGATCAGAGAGGTATTATTGGACTAACAATAGATCTGAATATTTTCAAGTTAAAGTTGTATTTTGAACAGATCATTTACTGTATCAGTTTAACCATTTATTCAGAAAATCTCTTAACTGAGTGGGATTTAACAGTCCTTATTATATTGAGATACTCAAGAGTATCAAAATGTTTTCTTGTTGACAACATAGTGAGTGCTAGGTCAAAAGACAAACTATTAGTTTTAAATCCTCTAACAAGGTCGCACTTAACAGTGTGTATTGTAACCTTTAACAGGGTTGGCTCTTCACCAAGATCACTTCATAAGAGTGAAAATATTTTGGGTTACCAATCCCCGGTGGTTTTTCCCATATTGGGTTTCCACATTAAAATATTTGTGTCAAATGTGTATATGTTTCATTGCATTTATATTTTTCTTTACACATTATTGAAACTAGATTGGTTGGTTAACACTAAGTTTATTTACTACTATTCAGTAAAGTCTAGAAAAGATAAACAATATATCTTAGCAAGAAGGTTATATTTGTTAAATTTATTTATGGCATACATTTTGATGGACTGAAAGATAACTAAAGGGTAGTATATTTAAGAAATAAGTTTTGGTTGGTTTTTGGAATTAATTTTTAAGGCCACTGATTCACCCCCCTCTCAGTGATTCTAACAATTGGTATCAGAGGTTTGGTTCTTGGAAGAAAATTTTAAAGGGACTTAAGCTAAAGATCACAAGATGAGTAAAAGGGATGCGCCTAAGTTGAACAAGGAAAAATTTACATCATGGAAAAGCAGGATAAGACTTCATCTATCTGGTATTGGAAAAGATGTTACACAACACTTGGTTACTGAATATGTTACACCTACTGGCCCTGAGACTGTTGATCAATTGAGAGAGAAACATGAACACAATTATATGATGATAGAAATTGCTTCTTCACTAACTGATGCTGAATTTGAAGATGTGAAATCATGCACCTCTGCAAAGAAAATGTGGTACAAACTCAAGCTAGTACATGGAGGAGACACCAATGTGTTGAGAGCTAAAGATGAAAGCCGAAGAGGAAAGTTTGATGACTAGAGAATGAAAGAAGGAGAGAACATAAATCAGTACAATAGAAGAATCAAAGAAGTTGTTAATTCTATCCATGGAGTAGGAGGAGTACTTGAGGAAGAAACAATTGTAAGTAAAATTTTGAGAACCTTACTGCCTGTTTATGCAATTAGAGTATCTACAATTCAAGAAATGAGAGCAGTAGAAAATAAATTTTTTACTCTTGATAGTTTTAATGGTAGACTTATTTCATTTGAGATGAACAACTATGACAACAATATCTTACCTACTATTGAGTCTACATTCAAATCTTCTCTGAAAATAATAAAATCTAGTAACAAACATGTTGATCTTTAAGTTTTGTTGATTATTAGTGTCCCACAATTAGTCATTTATCTAGGTAGTTTTAGCTGGTCATCACTACGCTCGAGCTATCTAGCATAGTCGTTGCCAAGTCACACGGTTTCCAAGTTCAGTCCATGCCGAGTGACAAAGTCTTTGTGTGCTGAGAAAGATAGTTTTGTTATGCATGTGAGAAATGACAAAAATTTCAAGGTAAACTATTTTGGGCCAAATTATCTAAGCATTTAATGTTTTCAACGAGATAATTACACATTTAATTATTTGATCCCACTACGTGGCATGGAGCCAATCAAAAAATTGGATTTCCTAAAAGGCATAAGCATTTGATCCTGATCATTGATCTAGATCTAATTGATAGATCCGTAAAGTATATTAAGATTTCTTCTTAACCTAATTTTATGAAGGATTGAAAGAAGGTGTATGCATACATGAGAGATGTGCGAAGGGTTGTTTTGAGAGAAGCATAGATCTAGCAGAGTGAAAGTGTAGTGAGAAGCAGAGTAAAGATATATCATATTATTAGATCAGAGAAGGTATTGAAAAGAGGAGATCCATTATCAGCATCAGAGTGCATATCGAAGGATCAGATCTTGAGACATTCTAACAGGTGTATCTGGTGAAATCTCTTAACATAGTGGTTCTAACAAACCTTTCAAAATCTCTTAGCCGAGTGATTACTTTGCTGTAACTTTAAATCCTTTTACAAGGTATATTGTAATGATCTGTAGCTCTTAACCAGGCAAACCTTTAACCAGGTAGATTACATACTGTGATCAAACTTTGTGGCCCTAACAGGCACAATTTATTGTTGCAGTAGTGAAGATTTTGTGGGTGTCATCCCCACCCCAGTTTTACCTTATTGGGTTTCTAGGTTACCAAAATTATGTGTATTGTGTTATTTATTTATTGTCATGAATGCTACTAGATGATAGATCAATTACATTTATGTATGATTGTGGATCAGTTGAAGTTAAGTGTTAAAATTTGAAGATCTGATTCACCCCCCTCTCAACATCTTTCTTTCCCAATATTATATTTCCAACAATTGGTATCAGAGTGCAGTTCTCCTACAAAAGGTTTTAATAAGCTTGAGAGTAAAGATATAGAGAGGGAGATTTACAAATTGGGTAAATTCATTGAGAATCAAAAGATTTAAATTCAGCTTGCATTACATCAACTTGAGACAGCAAGACATAAATTGAGGAAATCCTTGATATTTAAGAAAGATTTGGCCAAACAAATGAATGACACTCATTATTAGGAAGAAGACATTGCAAATCTATTTCAGAATGGAAAATCTATTGAGAGTGATGTAGCAATCTCAGATCTACTGGAAAGGAACAACACATTGTGTGAAGAAGTTAGAAACTTGAAAAGAGAACAAGAAGCACAAATAGTAAGACTATGTGAAGTAGTGGAACAAAAGAAGAAAACTGAAGATGAAAAAGCTATGGCAGAAGAAGACAAAAGAATGATGACTATCAGACTTGATGAAAGGACACATGAAGTACAAATGATGACAAATAATCAGGTTGACATGGTGAATTGACTGTTACTTGCAAATCAGGAGATCAGTAGGAAAGACATGGAAATTGTGAATCTGAGATCTGAGAACAGTCAATTGAAAGATGAATTGAGATCTAAGAAAGAACTTAATGAAAGATTGAATAGACCCAATGAAGCTTTAACTCATTTTGAAAACATGATGGAAGCATCAAGGAGATCTAATGATACTTATGGATCAGGTCACATTGAACAAAAGACACATTCTGAGAAAGAAGAATCATCTAAGACTGGTGAAAGGAGGAGTGCAAAGACAAAGAACAACAAGCCTATATGCCATCACTGTGGAAAACCAAGACACACAACAAACATCTATCAAAGAAAGAATGGTAACTCCAACCCTAAACCTAAGTTCAATGGTTATTTCTTTAACTGTAAGAAGTTTGGACATCAAGCACATGAATGTTGGGCAAAGGAAAATAATGCACCTCCCACACCTAGATTCAATGGGTATTGTTACAACTATCAAAAATTTGGACATAAAGCACAAAATTGTAGATCTAATGCTAAACAACAATGGACATCAAAGATACAAGCAAAAACACCAAGGAAAGGTAACACTTACAATTGGGATTACAACACATGGAATAGTTGTCATTACTGTGGTGAGTATGGGCATGTTCCTGAAAAATGCATAAAGACACATTTCAGAGGAAAATCTAAGAGTTGGATGAATGGAAGCCTAGTTTTCTATAATTGTCTGAAAATAAGTCACACTAGGAAGGATTGCAAGACAAGGGTACCTACTCCTACTGTTGAGGAAATTAGAACACAGATGAACCAGACATGGGTAAGGAAAATAGAATCGAGCATCAGTGAAGCTACTAAAGCCGAGGTCACCCAATCTAATGGATTAGGTGATCACACCATCACTAATTAAGCAAAGGAAGGTATGTAAGGAACTGTGTTTATATCTCATATATTTTATCAATTCCTAACATATAAAGTGAAAAAAGTCCATATCTACATATGTTGAGATGCATCAGGACATAATTTTGAAACATGTACCTAGCAAAGTCAATATGCACTATAGGTGCCAAGCAATAGTATTATTGCACACTAAGACCAAGCTCCTCAGTATGTGCCAAGATGGTATGGGTTGCAACTGAGAGATAGGCGTCTTTTGTGAATCAACCGAGGATAGCTGTTTTCCACTCACTCAACGGGCAAAACATTTATTGCAAACCTAAATTTTTACCTTTGGAGCCTATAAAGTAAAGAACCATTATTTACTCTTTTTACCTTGTGATTGAGAATTTTACAGACCATTGTAGTAATTTGTGAACTTGATTTCAGCAAAGATATTTCAAAGACTTCTACAACATGTCGTCAACTATTCTAAGTAGAAGTGCAAATTTTGACAGCTGTCGAGGTACTATGTTCATCATCTTTGAAACCTTATTTTCTTTCAAAATCATGGCTGCTAGTTCTTCCACAGCAATGAAGAGTATGGAGAAGGAATTGAGAAAATTTCAGTTGGTAAGGAGCGACAACTGTGTGCCTCCTAATTTTTGAGTAGTTCCTGAGAGCGCTATCCAGGGTGATTTGACTGGAGCCCTATCATCAATTCCATTGAAGGTACTCATGATTCATGATATTAGGTCATGCTATATGTGCAAGATAAGTGAAGTTGGAGATCATGAGCTAAGAGCATCTTACAAAAAATTATGCATAGACGAAGCCCTAAAAGATGAACACAAACATTTAGCTGAGAGAGGGTTAACTCGTACCCTAGACTTTCCGAGGGAATTCAAAATGGAATGGATAAAGATTGTTCTGAGTTGTGTACATGACATGAACATATGGCTTGAAAATGGACCAGTCAAGATAAAAATGGAAATCATCCTTTGAGTAACGGGTTATCCAATTCTTAATGGAAAGAGGACAATGAGATGTCAGAGTAAAGAAAACATAGAAGAATTCACTGGAGCCATTTGGAACAAAAGAGGGATGACGATCTCTACTATTATAGATTTGGAGCTTGATTTTGAAGTTAGGTTTATAGCTCATAAGTTTTATTAGTCGAGTTGACTGGATAGTGTTCCATGCATTACAGTCGACCAGGCTTGGAAAATTGTGAAGAAGGATCATACTTATGACCTTGCCGAGCTTCATTAACTAATGCAACTGACCGAGAACCTTGCTTCAATTAGAAAGGAAAAGAAATCAATATGTAAGTTTGGATCTCTACTTATTTTCTTATTGGAGCAGAGGAAGGGGTGAGTGGGCTTCTTGACAAAATGGAGGGATTGAACATATAAGATAAATAGAAGGTTCAAAGACACCCTTCCCAAATAACTCAAGAGGAGATTTCAACCCAACACCTTGACTCAAGGTTTCTAAAGCCACAAGGGACTAAATTCAACCAAATTCAAAAGGAAACAACTTACTATGGAGTCAAATTCTATGGGCTATGCACAAAGGACTTGAATTCTACTAAGAGGCCTAATTGTATTGCATTAGGACAACAACGACCTTCCAGAGCCCATAACTCAAAAAACTTCTAAATGAATTGGAAAATAAATTAGGTTTTTGGATACCCTTTATCCATTTTTACAACATATATAAAGCAAGAGGTAGGTTGTTTTTGACCATACCCTGCTGTTACAACTTTGGGACCCCAAAAATGCATAAAAATAGGCACTTTTACAAAGGAACTATATCATGAACTTAACCAAAAGACCTCAAACTCTTGGAAAATAGTTAATTATGTCCTAAAACACTTAAATCTAAAAGGAATTAGTCTCAGACCTTTGGGAACATCAAAAGCCCCAAATTAGGCTTCCCAAACCCTCCAACACTAGGGCTTCTTCAATCTGGACTCTCGAAGAAAAATCTCAATTAAAAAGAGGTTGATTCACCATCCTTTAAACATAACTAAGTGTTTTCCAACATAAAATGTACCCCTTATGAGGCCCAATATGCTGCTGCTATAGCATTCCAAGCATTTTCATGCTCCTTAACCCTACAACAAACACCAAATGAAGATATCACGCAACATCTGATGAAATTTATTACATATTTAGTGTTAGATATCTATGATATGAATGTGTGATTCATCCCCAAGTTACAGTGATTACAAAAAGGGGATGAATCTCATTCCACGCCTCTAAAAAAATGCAAAACTATGCTCTATCAAAGCACAATCTGAGACTTTCAATGCAAAATTAATTTAAATAGACTGAAAATGAATTTAGAGAGATTCTAAAACATGCATTGATGTCTATTCAATGAATTAGACTCATTACAACTTTTAGAAATTAAGAAATTTGCACAAACTACCACTTTACTTGTGAAATCTGTACAATCTTTGTACCAGGCCGTATTGTGTTCTTCCATGCTCTTTCCAGATCATATAGAAATGCCTCCCAACTGATTTAACCAATTCCCATTGGTTATTTGGGATTACAAATGCATTTACATGCTTAATTCCATTTTCCCTCCTAAACTAAGTTACCGTTAAGATTCAAATATTTGAATTCTTAACTTACATAATTTCAAAAATTTAAGCATTCTACCTTATAAAACTTATTAAATCTTATTCCTAGGGTATATTTTAATCCCTTAGATACTTTCTAAATCCTAATTAGACCCGTTGGGAACTATTGACCCAATTTACAATATTTTTGAAGTCCTAGCCCTCTACTTGGACAAATAGGACTTGACAACATTTCATTGCATTCTTTATTACAAATTGTCATTATTAATTCCAATAAACCCCAATCCACATTTAGGGATGATTTTATTCCTTTGTCTTTGACTGGATCTATGGTGACCTTAGGTGACTTCATAGGTGCTCCTGCACCACATATTCTTCTACATACATAATACATTTCCTATGTTAGGAAACATTGTGTGGAAAACAGACAGACCTATTACACAACAAATCAATGAATTTATTAAGCAATTAGGTGATAATTTTGAAAATTTTATGGGAACATATTTTGTTGAATTTAATAAAAAGATGAGATTAAGGAGTAGGATTCCCAGATCACTAGTTGAGAAACATTATGAGGATGTGTGTTTCCTGGTAGACACAGATTACACCTATGTGCAGGCTGTAGTGCCGAGGGTATCATGGCTAAGGCCACTACCTTATGAAGTGAATGTTGATGAGACATCTGCAGCAATAACAACTCTATTGACAGAAGAGATTGATAGTGCAGCAAGACATTTTAGAAACTATGAAGAAGATAAATCCAAAATCTCTATGGATTTAAAGGCTGGCACTATGGAGAGAAAGATGAAAAATATTGTCAAAATTTTGAAGAAGATGGTTGGTATTGAGAGTGATGAAGAAGTTGAGGATGCACCTTTGGGCTTATCAATAAGACAAGGAGAAGATATGTCTAGTGAAGAAGAGGGGAGTGAACCTAAAGAGGAGGTCACTATGAAAGGAAAAGGGAAGCAACTAGTAGTTGCTAAGGGAAATAAACCAAGTCAAGCCAAACCTAAGGATACCCTTATTGTTGCTAACTGACATAGGACAAGAGCATCAACTATTTCTGCACAAGCCGAGTCAACCAAGGTATATACAAAGAAGATTGCTGGTGAGAGCAGTTTAGTAAAGAGAAAACAAGTTGGAACAAAGGCTTTGTGGAGCAAGCTTGTGAAGAGACCGAGGAGGAAAATAATCTTGGAAGAAGAAGATGAGGAGAAGATAGATACTGATGAACCGAGCAACATACCTAAAACATCACATAAACCAATGACCAATATTGATGAGGTATGTAAGAACCTAAGAAGTTATGCTGGTTTAACATGATTTAAGTTTATCAAGTATGAGAAGCAAAACATAGCTAACAAGCATAAGATTCAGGAAGCATTACTAGATAGGATATGCATATTCAAGATGATTCCTGTAGAGATAGGGAATCTTATTCCTACAGAGCTTTATGATATTCTATCATAAAAGTAGCAGTATGCTTTAATGACCGAAAGATAGATTAGGGAAGGAACACTAGCTAAGGTCATTCCTGATCTAACCAAGAAACAGATAGCTAAATTCATAGAACAATATAAGAGGAAGTTTATTCCTAAACAAAGAGCCTATGAAATTATTAAGAATGATGTTGAAGGTGTAGTTCAACAGAGCACCAGAATATGGAAGAAAATTTTTGGGTTAATTACTAAGAAGGCCAATGAGAAAGGTGAAGGAACCTTAGAGCCGAAGGAAATGAAAGAAGAAACTGCTATTGAGAAGACAGAGAATGATACTGAACCCCAAAAGGAAACAAGTGATGTGGAAATTACATATTTGACAATGGATAGTCCCATTGACACTACACTTGGAGAAAATAACAATGTGGATGCCGAGGATCAGAATGAGCTGGTAGACACAAGTATCCAATCACCTATTCGTACAACTGAGGTCAAGACTGAGATAGAAGGAGAAAAAGAGGTAATCACTACTAATCCACCTATTTTAGAGGTTGTACAAATAGTTTTAGAGAGTGGAGATAAGATGGAGGAAATTTCAAATAAGCCTATAGAACAAGAGGCTATACAAGTTTTGGTAGATCTACCACACTCTGCAACATCTACTCCCACTGGACCCAATATAGGAAGTATACCTAATCAGCAGGTAATCTTGAATCAGATGAAGGCAGCAATTGAAATTGATACTGAGAAAGGAAAAGATATCACATAAGTTGAGTCGAGTATCAACTCACCAGAGCTTAAAAGGAGGAAGCTAAACAAGAAAAAGTCACCAAGCTTAAATGTCACATTGGATGAAGTCATTGTGATTCCTAAATGGGATCCTGAGAGTTTGACATATGAGTAGATTCAGACCCTTCAAGACCTATTGAAGAGGAAAAAGAGACAAGACGAAATGAAAAGAGAACAAAAGCAGAAGCAAGTTCTGCATGACATTAAGGATATTTTTGTTCAAGCCTTTGAGATGGAAGATGAAAATTAGAAAGCACCAATACTGGAATAGTTAGTTCACATTGTGCAGAAAGTTACTAATGAAAATATTGAGGAAAATGAAAAATTATTGCAATGGTCTGAGAGAATATTTGAGAACAAAGTCTTGGAGAAGATATCTGGAGAGATTGCTACTAAACAAGTTGAACTTTCTTCTCTTATTGAGATTCTTGAGGAAGTTGCTAATAATGTATTTTCATTATACAAAATATTATGTGATGATACATTCTTTACAAAGGAGAATCGACAACTTATTGAGAAGTTGCATTTAGATATGAAGTCAACAACAAGTTCATTGAGCATGGATGCTAGTTCTAGCACCATACATTTTGATAGATTGACTCATGCACAGAGGAGATTAGCTGAGCTTATGGCTGAAGATGGCCACATCAAGGCTAAATTAATAACAATTTAGGCTAATTTGATACCTCATCTGGAGGTTATTTAGAAGGAACTATCAGCTACACGAGAATTGATCAAGAGAGATTCTCATCTCTCTATTGCAGATAGTTTGGTAAGTCTAGCTGCCGAGTTAGAAGTTAAGTTACATGTTATGAAGTTTGTTAAGGATAGTTGAGATACATATTTTGCATTGATTTGATTCTTAAACCATTTTTGGACAAATACAACTTAACCCCCACAGCTATCAGTGAAAAAAACAAGGGGGAAAAGGAAACTGAAAAGGGGGAAACTGCAAAGGAAACATAAAAAGATGCGCATAACCAGGTATAAATATTTTTGTAGAAGGCATGTATATTATGTTGATAATGTATGAAGTATGGAGTAAAATCTAAGGGGGAGTACATTGTGTACTTAGGAAAAATTTTGTGGATGAAAAAGAAATGATAAGTGTTTTTGCCACTACTATCAAAGGGGGAGATTGTTGATCTCTAAGTTTTGTTGATTATTAGTGTCCCACACTTAGTCATTTATCTAGGCAGTTTTAGCCAGTCATCACTGTGGCCGAGCTATCTAGTATAGGCCAAGCTATCTGACACATTCATTGCCAAGTCACACAGTTTCCAAGTTTAGTCCATGCCGAGCGATAGAGTCTTTGCGTGCTGAGCAAGACAGTTTTGTTATGCATGTAAGAAATGACACAAATTTCAAGGTAAACTATTTTGGTCCGACTTATCTAAGCATTTAATGTTTTCAACGGGATAATTATGCATTTAATTATTTGATCCCACTACGTGGAATGGAGCCAATCCAAAAATTGGATTGCCTAAGAGGCATAAGCATTTGATCTTGATCGTTGATCTAGATCTAATTGACAGATCCGTAAAGTATATTAAGATTGCTTCTTAACCTAATTTTATGAAGGATTGAAAGAAGGTGTATGTGTACATGAGAGATGTGTGAAGGGTTGTTTTGAGAGAAGAAGCATAGATATAGCAGAGTGAAAGTGCAGTGAGCAACAGAGTAAAGATATATCAGATTATTAGATCAGAGAAGGTATTGAAAAGAGGAGATCAGTTATTAGCATCAGAGTGCATATTGAAGGATCAGATCTTGAGACATTCTAACAGGTGTATTAGGTAAAATCTCTTAACAAAGTGGTTCTAACAGACCTTTCTAAACCTCTTAGCCGAGTGCTTAATTTGTTGTAAGTTTAAATCCTTTTACAAGGTATATTGTAATGATCTATAGCTCTTAACCAGGCAGACCTTTAACCAGGTAGATTACATATTGTGATCAAACTTTGTAGCCCTAACAGGCACACTTTATTGCTGCAGTAGTGAAGATTTTGTGGGTGTCATCCCCACCCCAGTTTTACCTTATTGGGTTTTTGGGTTACCAAAATTATGTGTATTGTGTTATGTATTTAATTTCATGAATGCAACTAGATGATAGATCAATTACATTTATGTATGATTGTGGATCAGTTGAAGTTAAGTGTTAAAAGTTGAAGATATAATTCACCCACCCCTCTCAACATATTGCTTTCCCAATATTGTATTTCCAAAAAAACACACTATGAGAAATGATAGTGATAGTGATAGTGATGAACAAGAACTTGATGAACTTGAAGCACTAATCACTAGGATATTACATAGAGGTAAAGTAAGATATAAGGGTAAATTAAGATTGGTCTATTTTAATTGCAAATAAATTGGACATTTTTCTGCTAGATGCCCTAACAAGAGAAAATATGAAAGAAACAATGACAAATCTTATGAAAATAATTATGACAGAAGTGATGAATGAGACTACAGAAGAAACTGACACTCCAAAAGAAAAGATAATTGAGATTACAAGGGTAAAGGAAATAAGGCTTGTTACCTGGTTGAGAACAAAGCTAAAAATTTTGACCCTGATTCTAATGAAGATATTGAGGTAGTATTTGTTGCTATGAAGGATGATTTAGATAAATAAGAAAGGTATGTTGAAACAACACTCATATCTAAAGTTTGCAAAAATGATGTCTAGATTATTGATAGTGGCTGTACTCATCATATGAATGGAAATAAAGAAAAGTTTGAAAATTTTGAATAATATAATGGTGGTTCAGTTAGGATGGGTGATGACTCACCTTGCCCAATTGAAGGAAAAGGTACCATCATGTTGAATAATATGATCAGATGTGAAAATGCATATTGGGTGAAAGGACTTAACTTTAATCTGTTGAGTGTTTCACAGTTGAACAACACAGGACACAAAGTTGCATTTGATAACAAAAAGGAAATGATCTATAATGGAAATGGAAAGTTGAATGGTACTGGTGAACAAACAAAAGGTAATCTATTCTATCTTGATGATATTGAGACCACTTGTTTATTGGCTATAAATGAAGACGTTTGGTTGTGGCATAAAAGTTTATGTCATGTGAACTTTGACAACATGGTTAAGATAAATAAGAAAAGAAAAGTAAGAGGCTTACCAAGTATTTCAAAGCCCAACCATGTTATGTGCAAGAATTCTTAAATAGGAAAAATGACAAAGTCTAGTTTTAAGAGAAAAACCTACACATCTAATGCTATTATGGAGTTAGTCCATACTAAATTATGTGGAACAATGAGAACAAAGAGCTATTATGGTGATAGATACTTTATTCTATTTGTTGATGACTATTCTAGGATGATGATTGTCATGTTCTTAAAAGAGAAATCTGAAGCATTTAAGATGTTCAAATGGTATAAAGATAAAGTTGAAAAACAAAGTGAAAAAGAACTGAGATGTTTAAGATCAGATAGAGGAGGAGAATTTATTTCTGATGAATTTACTAAATTTTGTAATGAGCATGGAATTACAAGACAAGTTTCTGCACCAAGAACATCACAAAAAAATGGGATTGTGAAAAGAGAAATAGATCAATTGTTGATTGTACTAGAATATTGATGATTGAAAAATACATCAAGCAAACATTCTGGAGAGAAGCTGTAAGTACTGCTATCTATACACTAAACTGAGTTCAGTTGAAGAAAGACACAAATAAGACACCTTATGAGCTATGGTATGGAGACACACCAAATGTGATTTGCTTTAGAATTTTTGGAGGTCAATTTTATATACTGAAAGATGATATAAATGGGAAACTTGACTCTAAAAGTGATGAAGGAATATTTCTAGGATATTCTACTATAAGAAAAGCTTATAAATGTCTGAACAAATCTTCTAACAAAATCATTGAGAGGGAAAATGTTAAAGTGAATGAATTTTCTGAGAAAAATGATGAGGAAAGAAGAAAGGTTCCTGAAGATTAAAATAGATTTGTCTACATAGAAGAACCTGACATCTTACTCGAGTGACAAAACAATGCAACCAAGCAACAGGCTGCACACATCGAGAATCAACAAAATAATCACAATGTTGAACCGAGCAATGAAGATCAGAGATCTAAATTTGTACTTGCTAAATATATCAAAAGACACCATCCACAGAACCAGATCATTAGAGACAAAAGAGTAGGAATGAAAACAAAAAGTAAGTCTCTTAACACTAGATGTTTGATTTGTGATTTTGAGCCTAAATCTGTTAATATTGCACTAAGAATCAAGAATGGGTTAGTGCAATGAATAAAGAGATTGAATAGATTGAGAAGAATAAAAAATGGACATTAGTACCTAGACCAAGTGACAAAAATGTCATTGGCACCAAATGGATATTCAGAAACAAACTCAATGAGAATGGATAAGTCACAAGAAACAAAACAAGACTGGTATGCAAAGGGTATGCACAAGAAAAAGGTATGAATTATGGAGAAACCTTTGCACCCATTTCTAGACTAGAAGGAGTAAGAATTATAATTTCTTATGATTCTTTTAAAGGATTCAATGTATACCAAATGGATGTTAAATTTGCATTTCTGAATGGAATACTAGAAGAGGAGGTATACATTGAACAAATTGAAGGGTTTGTTGATCCTAACAAGAGGAACATGGTTTGTAAACTACATAAATCCTTGTATGGATTAAAATGAGAAATGAGAGAATGGTATGAAAGACTTCACTCTTATCTCATTAGTATTGGATTTGTTAGAACAAGTGACAAAAATAATTTGTATTTGAAAGGAGATACTAATGATAAGAATTTAATTGCTGAGATATTTGTTGATGATATCATATTTGGAGGTAATGATATCCTATGCAAGTCATTTGCTAAAGAAATGAGCAAAGAATTTGAAATGTCAATGTTTGGAGAGATCAAACTTTTTCTTAGTCTATAGATTCTACAATAGGATGAAGGCATCTACATCACACAATCCAAATACATCAAATAAGTTATGAAGATATTCAAGATGGAGGACTCAAAATTAGTTGGAACACCGATGGAAACCAGATGCAAATTGAAAAAGGAAGACAAGACAATTGAGGTAAATCAGACCTTATACAGATCTATGATTGGTAAACTAATGTATGTTATACACACTAGACCTGATATAACACATGCGGTTGGTATAGTTGCAAGATTCTCTACTAATCCTAAGAAATCACACATGACTTATGTTGAAAGAATCTTGAGATATCTAAAGACTACTAAAGTCTACGATTTGTGGTACAATAAAGAAGGCAAATTTGAGCTACACATTTACACTGATGTTGATTGGGCTAGAAACATAGATGATAGAAAGAGAACTATAGGAGGAGCATTATTTATGGGTGAAATAATTTTCACATGGATAAGTAAAAAGAAAGGATGCAAATCTCAATCAACTGCTGAAGCAGAATATGTAGTTGCTTTTGCAAATTGCTCTAACATTTCATGGATCAAGCAATTGCTAAAATGTATGAATGAAGAAATTCTTGACCCAGTAATTATCTATTGTGATAATACTAGTGCTATCAATATATTAAAGAACCCTATGATGCATGCTAAGACAAAGCACATAGCTATTAAGTATAATTAATTGAGGGAAAAGTACAAGAGAAACAAGTGATACTAGAATATGTACAATCCAAAGAACAAATAGCAGATATATTCACAAAACCATTGCCAAAAGATACATTTGAGTACCTAAGGAATAGACTAGGGTTTCATCCCTTGTCTACTGGTCACTAAGCTAACTTAGAGGCTGCATCAGCCTACACATTATCAGAATATTATTCATGTTGATGCAAGCTGAGATATGGGCTGCAATGACATATCAGTCCAATAAAGGGAGATAAAGCTTCAAAGGGAGAAAAATATTGTTGGCTACTACAGAGCTGTATATATATATTTTTGGAATTGCTATCAAAGGGAGAGGAATATTCAATGAAATATACATCAATGAGGAAAATGAAATATACATCAGGGAGAAGAGAAATATTCAATAAAATAACCATCCATCAAAGGGAGAGAATTGGAGAGAGTTAACATTGCATATCTATCTTGAAAAGGGAGAATAGAATCTACAAGAAAGGGAGAGAACACAAAAAAATCAAATCTAAGCTAGAAGAGCTTACCGAGATTTAGATATTTTAATTGGTTATAGGAACATAAGTTTGGTATGTTATGGCATATTTCATATTGTGTTTCCATCAATTCCAAAGGGAGAGATTGATGAACTATAACTGATTGAATGATTGAAGATGATAAGTTGATGATAACCGAGATGAAAAAGTGAATGAAAGACATTAAATTAGTTAATGTATTGTATTTTCCTTGATGTCAACTTGATATGGTTTGATTGTTCATAGACATAATTGTTGGAGATTTGATTCTGAACAGTTGATTGATTGTATGTTTGTCATTGACGACAACATATAATACACAACAATAATTCTGTATGTACTTATCCATATGATGACATGAAGACCAATGTGGATAGATACATGTTTTTGACATGTTTACTATTCTATGTTCATACACGCAGACTCAGATATGATGTTTCAGTAAAGATATGTAATTCTGTTATTGATAGTTACAGTTCTAGAGGATTAACGGTTTAAGGCCGACGTATGTAACAGGTTAATTGAGTTGCACGTATCTCTTGCATATGCATGTGTATATTCATGATAATTTATGAGTTGTTGATATTAATCTAAACATGCTAAACGTGTTTCAAGAAGATTACAATGTTATGGTCAAATTGGTGAAGCCAACTTAGTGAAGCGACACATCTGTTCAACATTGACTTGCGCGGTTGTAATTATACTTCTGCCCTTAGTAGAGCTGACAAGGATGTTATGAAGAGTTGTCTAATATGTCCCATGATCTCATAATTGGAGTATGTATTTATACAAGGTCATTTATGATAAGAAAAGTTGTGAAAGCCAGAGATTGACAAGCAGAGCAGAGTGTTGATACAACAGAGCTATATTTATCATATGTTGATAATATAGATGTTTATGTTGAAGCATTCAGAATAAAGATTAGATTTTTATATTGCTTTACAAGAGGTTAAAGCATCGACACATAAAAGGAACTGATCAGACAAGCAGTGTCACATACAATACTTCATCATGTTGATACAGTATGTATCAAATATTTAGAAGGTTGTAGCCTTCACCATTTGGACAGTGAGTCTTTGGGCAGTGAGTCCTCCACCCCTAACATGGTTATTGTAAAAGAATCCTAACAGGGTCTGACCCTTAACCAGGTCAACTATACTACTACATTGTACTGTACAACTCCTAACAGGGTTGAAGAATCTTTTAACAGGGATTACTATAAACAGTATAGTTCTTTGTGGGTACTAATTCCCACCGGGGTTTTTACCATTTGGTTTCCCCATAACCAAATTGATGTGTTGTGTAATGTGTCATTTGAATGTGTATTTACTTTATATCAATCTGGATTAATAAGTTCAAAAGATTTAAAATTGCAGATAACTGATTCACCCCCCCTCTCAGTTATCTCTAAAGTATTCTAACAATTGGTATCAGAGCCAAGTGCCTTGGAAAAGAAGCCTAACAGCTTAAGGTAGATTAAGATGTCATACTTCAGAAAAGACAGCCCTAAGTTCGATGGAGAGAACTATTTGGAATGGAAGAACAAAATGATAAGACTTCTACAATGCATTGGATTTGAGATCTTTGAGATTGCCACACAAGAGGTTGAAATTTCATCTCTGAAAGACCTTGCAAAGGATGATGCTACTAGAAGACAAAAGGAAACATTTACCAATAATGCAATTGCCAAAGAAGCCCTAATTAGTGCCTTATCTGACAGTGAATTTTTTGAGATCAAGAAATTTGACAAAGCATAAATCATATGGAAGTATTTAGAAGACATGTTTGAAGGAGATGTTCAAGCAAAGAATGCATGTAGGAAGACATGGAAGAATAAATACAATAGTCTTGAGATGTTACTAGAAGAAAAAATTAGAGCTTATAATTAGAGGATAAATGAAGCAGTATCTGGAATTAGAAACAATGGAGGAGAAATATCAGAAGAAGATAAAATGGATAAGTTTTTAACTACTTTGACATCAGACTATGAAAACAAGATCAGTATTCTAGAAGAAACTATGCAATTCTCACAAGACTTCAAGAGAGAGACTTTGATCAAAAAACTCTCTGCATTTGAGATATCAAGATTGAAGACTGAACCTAGGAATAAAACAACCTTCAAAGCTTCAATACACAGTAAGAAATCCTCACACATCTCTATTCATAATGAGAATGAAGAAACCAATGAAGAACTAGAAGAAATAATTTCCATGATTTCTAAGAGAGAAAAGAAAGGAAAAGGAAAGTATGAAGGACAACTTCCATTCAAGTGTTTTTCATGTAATAAGATTGGTCACTTTGCATCTAAGTGTCCCACAAGAGTCAAGAAGTTCAGATCTGACTACAAACCTAAGTACAAGAAGGAATGTTACCATGCTGAAGAAGGTGTAACTGATGAAGATTCAGGAGAAGATGAAATTGGATTCGTTTCCCTTAAATACATGGAAAGGTTGTTCGAAAATATGGACATTGTAGATAAAGAAGAAGATCATGAATTAGCCTTAATCTCCAAAGAAGATATCAGAACTGATTGAATCATTGACAGTGGATGTTCACACCACATGACAGGTGACAAAGATAGATTTGTTCATCTAGAAAAATACAAAGGTGGTATGGTTAGATTTGGAGATAACACTCCTAAACCTATCATAGGTAGAGGTTCCATCACCCTGGATGGAAAGAATAAAACAAATGATGTTCTATATGTTGATGGATTACATCATAACTTGCTAAGTGTTGGATAGCTACTTGACAAAGGCTATCATTTGGAGTTCAAAGACAACAAGTGCATCATTAGCAACAAGGATGGAGACATGATTGCATCAGGCTCTAAAACAAAAGGTAATGTTTTTCAGCTTAATTTAGATGTAATTTGTTTTGTTGCAAAGGTGGATGATAGTTGGTTATGGTACAAGAGACTTTGTCACATCAATTTTGATAATATAGTAAAGATCAGTAATGTCAAGGGAGTTAGAGACCTACCAAGCATTGCAAGACTAGTTGACACAATTTGCAGGGAATGTGTTATGGGTAAACATGTAAGGAGTTCCTTCAGAAGCAAGCATACCTCAGCTGAAAACAAATTGGACTTAGTGCATATAGATTTATGCATCCCAACTCAAACAAGATCATACTATGGTGAAAGGTACTTTATTCTGTTTGTTGATGATTTTTCTAGGATGATGTGGGTTGCATTCTTAAAAGAGAAGTTAGAAGCCTTTGAGAAGTTCAAAATATTCAAAGCTAAGGTTGAGAATGAATCTGGACTAAAACTGAAATGTTTAGGATCAGATAGAGGAGGAGAATTCACCTCTGACCAATTTTATGAATACTGTGAAGAACATGGAATAAAAAGGCAGTTGAGTGCCCCCAGAACACCTCAGCAAAATGGAATTGCAAAAAGGAGAAACAGGATTATACTTGATACAGCACACACCATGATGATTGAAGGAAAAGTGGCACACACATATTGGAGAGATGCAGTAAACATAGCAGTGTATACTATCAACAGAACACAATTGAGACCAGGCGTGGACAAGACACCCAATGAACTTTGGTTTGGAAATGTACCCACAGTAAAATATTTCATAATATTTGGTAGTAAGTGCTACATCAAGAGAGATGACAGTGTTGAAAATTTTGATGCTAGAAGTGATGAAGGTATTTTTCTTGGTTACTCTACAAAAAGCAAAGCTTAGAGATGTTTCAATTTGAGATTAAAGAAGATAATTGAAAGCACGCATGTTAAGATTGATGAGAAGTTTATGATTCAAGAGAGGTACTATGAATATGCACCTTTGATTGAAGAAGAACCCAGACCCAATAGTAAAATTACTATGATTGAAGAAATGTTTGATTGCATTGATGTCTCATGCAATGACCTTGATTCAAGAAATGAAGAACAATAGATTATAGAGGAAGAAGTCACACCTAAGTTTCCTAAGTTTACATCTAGATACCACTCCAAAAATGATATCATTGGAGATCAGAGCAGCAATGTTTTGACCAGATCAAAAGCAAAGAATCTAACAATGTATGAAGAGGTATGTTTACTATCACAGATTGAACCTTTAAGTGTTGAAGATGCTTGTAATGATTCTGATTGGAAAAATGCAATGAAAGAAGTACTAGATTAGATAATCAAGAATGACACATGGGAATTGGTTCCTAGACCAAGTGATAAAAATGTGATTGGAACAAAGTGGATTTTCAGAAACAAAATGAATGAAGAAGGTATAGTAATAAGAAACAAA
>MU225217.1:1494381-1531470 GCA_018584345.1 Thuja plicata | reverse complement strand
ATAAGAAACAAAGAAAGATTAGTATGTAAAGGATATGCACAAAAAGAAGGAATAGACTACACTGATACATTTGCCCCTGTGAGCAGACTGGAAGCCATAAAATTATTTTTGGCATATGCAACAATAAAAGATTTTAAAGTTTATCAAATGGATGTCAAATCAACTTTTTTGAATGGTGACTTAAAAGAAGTCTACATAGAAAATCCTGAAGGATTTAACCTTTCAGATAGACCAGACATGGTATGCAGACTAAAGAAAGCACTCTATGGACTCAAACAGGCCCCAAGAGTGTGGTATGAAAGATTAGATGGATATCTCACCAAGATTGGATTCAAGAAAGGAGCAGCAGATTGCAACTTGTTCACAAGAGAAACACCTGATGGATTACTATTGGTTTCCATATTTGTTGATGACATTATCTTTGGAGGTAATGACAAGCTCAGTAAAGCATTTGAAAAAGAAATGCAGAATGAATTTGAAATGAGTATGATTGGTCCTATAAAATACTTTTTAGGATTGAATGTAAAATAGACAGATAAAGGAATATTCATTAATCAGTCAAAATATGTGAAGGAAATATTGAAAACCTTCAAGATGGAGGATTGCAAGCCTATATGTACTCCTATGATCACAAGAAGTAAACTTTCAAAAGATGATGACTCCACAGCAGTTGATAAAACATTGTATAAATCTATGATTGGAAAGCTTATTTATCTAACTCAGTCAAGACTTGACATATCTAATGTAGTTGGCATTGTTGGAAGATTTGTAGCTGAACCAAAGCATAATCACTTAATGGTGATAAAAAGGATATTCAGATATCTTAAGGGAACTATAGACTATGGTTTATGGTATCCTAAATCAGAGAATACACAGCTTCATGTGTATACTAATGCAGATTGGGTAGGTTGTATTGATGACAGGAAGAGCACTTTAGGAGGAGCAGTATTTCTTGGAGAAAGGTTGGTATCTTGGACAAGAAAGAAGCAAAATTGTATTTCTTAGTCAATGACAGAAGCAAAATATGTTGCAGCAACACTGAATTGTACAACAATTGTCTGGATCAAGCAGATGGTGAAAGACTTTGGTAATCAGGTTGACTATCCTATTGTTATTCATTGTGATAACACCTGTACTAATAACATGTCTAAGAACCCTGTGATGCATGCAAAGACAAAAAAACATAGAGATAAAGTACCATTTTCTGAGAGAAAAAGTTGCAGACAAGGAAGTGACATTGGACTATGAAAGCACAAAAGATCAGATAGCAGACATTTTCACAAAGCCTTTAGCAAAAGATACTTTTGAGTATCTAAGGGAGAAGTTGGGAGTCATTCCCTCTCCTAAGTTTGATTAAAGAAAGTAGCAAGAACATCAGTCTTCTGTGACTGATGAATGGTTGACTACTCTACTTCTGGAGTTGTACCTGTGCATAATGGTTTATGGCACCCTTTTCCATTGATGTCAATGGGGGAGTATATAATAAAAACAAAGAACACAAACAAAGAGAAAAAATAGGGAACACATACAAGGAGCTTATACTCTGGGGGAGTATACACAGTCTATGTAACTGCAGTAGTATAGATGAATCTTTGATGAGGATATTGAGAAGATTGTAAAAGAAAGAGGACACCATGAATAGAGAAGTGTAGATGAATCTTTGATGAGGATAGTGAGAAGATTGTAAAAGAAAGAAGACACCATGAACATAAGTTGTTTTTATCATATGTTTCCATCAATGCCAAAGGGGGAGATTGTTGGAGATTTGATTCTAAACAGTTGATTGATTGTATATTTTTCATTGATGACAACATATAATACACAGTAGTACTTCTGTATGTACTTATCCATATGATGAAATGAAGACCAACATGGATAGATACATGTTTTTGACATGTTTACTATGCTATGTTCATACACGTAGACTCAGATATGATGTTTCAGTAAAGATATGTAATTCTATTATTGACAGTTACAGTTCTGGAGGATTAATGGTTTAAGGCCAATGTATGTAACGTGTTAATTGAGTTGCATGTATCTCCTGCATATGCATGCGTATATTCATGATAATTTATGAGTTGTTGGTATTAATCTAAACGCGCTAAACATGTTTCAAGAAGATTACAATGTTATGGTCAAATTGGTGAAGCTGACTTAGTGAAGCAATACGTCTATTCAACATTGACTTGTACGGTTGTAATTATACTTGCGCGCTTAGTAGAGACAACAAGGATGTTATGAAGAGTTTTCTAATAGGTCCCATGATCTCATAATTGGATTATGTATTTATACAAGGTCATTTATGATAAGAAAAGTTGTGAAAGCCAGAGATTGACAAGCAGAGCAGAGTGTTGATACAGCAGAGCTATATTTATCATATGTTGATAATATAGATGTTTATGTTGAAGCATTCAGGATATAGATTAGATTTTTATATTTCTTTACAAGAGGTTAAAGCATCGGTGCATAAAAGGAACTGATCAAACAAGCAGTGTCACATACAACAGTTCATCCTGTTGATACAGTTATGTATCAAATATTTAGAAGGTTGTAGCCTTCACCATTTGGATAGTGAGTCCTTGGGCAGTGAGTCCTCCACCCCTAACAGGGTTATTGTAAAAGACTCCTAACAGAGTCCGACCCTTAACCAGGTTAACTATACTACTACATTGTATTGTACAACTCCTAACAGGGTTGAAGAATCTTTTAACAGGGATTACTATAAATAGTATAGCTCTTTGTGGGTACTAATTCCCACCGTAGTTTTTACCATTTGGTTTCCCTATAACCAAATTGATGTGTTGTGTAATGTGTCATCTAAATGTGTATTTACTTTATATCAATCTGGATTAATAAGTTCAAAAGATTTAAAATTGCAGATAACTGATTCACCCCCCCCTCTCAGTTATCTTTGAAGTATTCTAACAATAATATCATAACCTTGAAGATCTGAAGAGACAAATTTTATGTTATTGGTAAAACATAAAAAGTATGTATACACCGAGTGACAGTGAACACCAATGGACAGTGAACCCCAAGCAGTTCATAGTGAATAATGAGAAAGTGTTACCAAGAGAGTGTATATCGAGCAAGTGTATACCGAGCACCATAGTAAACTGGTGTTGATGACTGAGCACAACTAAAGATGATGACCGAACAAAAATGAAGTTAAAGAATGACAAAAATACTTAGCTGGAAAATCTATATTTAGGGATTGATAGATTGATTTATTTATTTTCAATGATAAGTTAAAATAAAGAATGGAAAGAGATTTGAAGCACATTTTATTCACAATTATCAAGGAGAAATTTGTGGGATAAAACTAAAGTAGAGATTTATAGGATAAAGAAAAGCATGGTGAGTTTTATGGATCAAGAAGTGATCTATGAAAAAAACAAGGAGACTGAGCGGCTAATCATGTCTATATAAAGAGACAAGGAATTCATTATGAAGAAGGGAATGCTGAAGTATTATTTGTGTGAAGATATAATTCTTCATATAGATTTGATCATATAGGTTGAAGAACAGAGCCAAGGAATTCTGTAGACATTGAGCAACAGAGGGAAGAGAATTCACTGATTAGAAGAAAGAAAGGAAGCAAAGGAACTAAAGTGTACATTGATCAGAGAGGTGTAATTGGATTAACAATAGATCTAAATATTTTCAAGTTAAATTTTTATTTTGAACAGATCATTTACTGTATCAGTTTAACCATTGATTCAAAAAATCTCTTAACCGAGTGGGATTTAAAAATCCTTATTATATTGAGATACTCAAGAGAATCAAAAGGTTTTATTGTTGATAACATAGTGAGTGCTAGGTTAAAAGAAAAACTATTAGTTTTAAATCCTCTAACAAGGTCGCACTTAACAGTGTGTATTGTAACCTTTAACATGGTATGCTCTTCACCGAGCTCACTTTAGAAGAGTGAAAATATTTTGGGTTACCAGTCCTAGGTGGTTTTTCCCATATTGGGTTTCCACATTAAAATATATGTGTCAAATGTGTATATGTTTCATTGCATTGATATTTTTCTTTACACATTATTGAAACTAGATTGGTCAATTAACACTAAGTTTATTTATTGCTATTCGGTAAAGTCTAGAAAAGATAAACAATATATCTTACCGAGTAGGTTATATTTGTTAAAGTTATTTATGGCATACATCTTTATGGACTGAATGATAACCAGAGGGTAGTATCTTCAAGCGATAAGTTTTGGTTGGTTTTTGGAATTAATTTTTAAGGCCACTGATTCACCCCCCCTCTTAGTTATTCTAACATGTAATACTAAATAGAATAGATGTGTGGTAAAATATATTTTCAAATTAAAAGAAGAGGCTTTCTATATAATAAAAACCAACATATATTTGAACAATGGAAATCAAACCTTGAAGCTAAATTTATTAGGCTTCGTGTTGTGTGCTGAAAATGTGACATACTTCTAAGAGTCATTATATTCAAGATTGCTCAAGAATGAGTTCTCAAATGGTGACTCATAGCTCCTTATTCATGGAGTGCAAGGGTTTGTAATGTAGGCCCTCAGTTTAGACCTAGATATGTCCATGCAAGTACACCATGAAATGAGAGATTCAAAGAGTAAGAGCAAAGGATGACTTTCCACTTCCCAATATAGACATGATAGTGGATATGACTGCGGGTTATGAGATTTATTCCTTGATGAATGGTTTTAACGGATACAATCAAATTAAGATAGCTCCTGAAGATCAAGAAAAGACTACATTCACTTGCATGGGGTACCTATTGTTGGAACATTATGCCTTTTGGATTAAAAAATGTAGGATCCACCTATCAATGAGCTATGACAACCATTTTTCATTACATGATGCATAAAAACATTGAAGATTATGTCGCTGAAATGTATAGAATAAGTGGTTTCCCTGGGATAGGAGGCATTAAAATAGGAGGATTTTCCAAGTATTTCTTGATTTGATCTATGATCTTTTGACAATCCTTATTCCAAACACATTTGACTGCTTTGTGTAAGTTCTTGTTGAAGGGTTGAGCTCTGTCTGCCAATTGTGAAATGAATCTCCTTATAGATTGAAGACATCCTTGAAGACTCCTCATTTGATTAATGTTTCTAGGAGGTGGCATATCTATGATTGGTTGGACCTTTTCAAGGTCTACCTCTATTCCTCTTGCTGAAATGATGAATCTGAGTAGTTTACTAGAGGTAACTCCAAATGCACACTTTTAGGATTTAATCTTAGTTGAAATTGTTCTATGCGATCTAGGATGACTTCTAAATCATCTAGGTGTGTGTCTCTTTTCTTAGACTTGGCCAAGGTGTCATCCACATAATCTTCCATATTTTTATGCATCATGTCATGAAAAATGGTTGTCATAGCTCGTTGATAGGTGGTTCCTGCATATTTTAATCCAAAAGGCATAACGTTCCAACAGTAGGTACCCCATGCACAAGTGAATGCAGTATTTTCTTGATCTTGAAGAGCTATCTTAATCTGATTGTATCTGGAAAAACCATCCATCAAGGAATAAATATCATAACCCATAGTCATATACACTATCATGTCTATATTGGGAAGTGGAAAGTCATCCTTTGGGCATGCTCTATTGACATCTCTAAAATCTATGCAAACTTGAATGGATTTGTCATGTTTGGAAACTAATACAATGTTTGATATCCATTTAGCATAGGCAATAGCTCTTATGAATCCTGCACCAAGGAGTTTCTCTAATTCTGCTTTGATTAGGAGAGCTATGTGAGGATGCATCTTTCTCAATTTTTGTTTAATTGGTTTGACACCAGGAGCTATGGAAAAATGATGCATGATAAGATTAATGTCCAACCCTAGCATATTTGAATAAGTCCATGCAAAGTTGATCTTATTTTTCTATAAGAACTTAGTGTAAGATTCTTTTTCTTGTGGTGACAAAGATTCAACCAAGTGTACTATCTGTGGAGCCTCATCTGTACCCAAATTGACTACTTGTGTTGGTTCAATAAGAAATAAAGATCTATCTTGAAAGTAGCTAGGGAGATGATCAAGTACCTCATCCTTAAGTACCTCAGAGAGGTTTTCACCCTTGGATACATCATTTATTTTTAATTTTTTTGGTTTTGACACGGCCACATAGTGGTTTTTGCCATTAGAATTCCTATTCTTTTGATTTTTTTTTTTTTTAATCTTGTGACTAAGGTACTTGATGTCTGGATCTATCATGCTCATAGCTAGTTCGCTGGTGGAAGAGACTACAAGTTCAATGACATTTAGGTAGCAAGCTATCTCATAATCATTTTGAAATGTTAAGAGCTCAAGTTCTTGATAGCGTTGGGACCAATCAATGAGGTCAGGATGAACAAGAGGCAAGTCAATGACTAGTTCAATGTTATAAATGTGAATGATATTATTAATAGTGAATGAAGAGTCAGAGTCTAACCAATATCCTTCTAAGCTACCTAAATCAAGCTTCGTCCTAACAAGAAAATAATTGTCCACTATGGAAACACGTGGGTTCAAATCCTCTAATCCTACACGTGACTCGTTAAATACCTCAAGTTGAGAACTATAAGTGTGGATGATATCAAAATCCATGCCAAATGTGGAAGGCTCTGAGAAGGAGTCCCATTCATACTCATATGAACTTGTGTCTGAACCACAACTAGGATGTTTACACCATGAACATTTGGGACATTGTGATGTGGAAGGTCTATTAGCACCTTCCCTTTCCATTAAAAGAACAAGATTCTTTCATTGAATTTCTCTAAAAGGATCTTCTACATCTGATTCTTGTTCTAAAGTTGCAACCAATGCATGAGTGACTAGAATATCTGAATCTCCCTAGAGGATTTTAGTGGAAGGGGCCCAATCTTCACACATGTCTTATTTATTTGTCAAACTAGGTATGTATTCCAGTTCATCTTCACTATCTGACTTATTAAGGATATGATTAGTGTGTTTGTTGTGATTCACAAAGCCTAGGCTAACCGTCTTCTTAGAATTGCGTCCAAAAAGAGCATGATCAAGAGGTTTGGCTCTAGCATACAATCTATGATTAAGAGGGCCATATCTGGGATAGCCCATCTATCTGACAAAAGTATACCCTCATCTGTAAGCCTTAGGAGAGGGAGAGAAGTTCTCATTGTACATATATTTATCTTCTCTATAGATCCAATCTCTAACAAATGTCTCTTCTTTCTCATCTTGAATAGGCACCGAGGACTCTACAAATGTGCCAAATAAAGTCATTTCTGAAGAGGAGGGTCTCTTTTCTAGTGAAGGTTTTCCATAAGACCGAGGTGAAAATGGTCTAGGCAACCATTTTAGGGTGCATACACGTGCTGATTATACTCTTTTCAAGAGTCAAGTGGAAGCTTGGTGGACACAACAACAACAAGAACAACACAAACATGATCAGAGTATTAAGGCTCTTAGATATGATGTCTTCACTATTGTGAAAATAGCTCAACAAATTGATACTATGTCTCAATAGACCAGTCAAACTACAACCCAATTGTAACAAACTGTTATTAATGAGTTAGTCAACATTAAGACTCATATTTAGGATACACCATCTTCCTCTCAGCCAGTCCCTAAAAAACTAAATTTTTGTAGTAGTGCCATAGGATACTTACAAGCCCAACATGTAGAAAAAGTACTCAAGATAGAATTCCCAAGTCCAATTGAGAAAATTTGGGATACTTATACTGGTACAATGAGAGAAGCTACTCCATAAGAAAAGAAAAAAAGGAAAAATTTAAATGGCTAGAGACACTAATAGAAATGGAAATAGATCAAATGATCCATATAGAAATCTTTAGAATTATAAAGACAAAACTCATTAATTAGTTAATTTTGATAAATTTGATGAAGTAGAAAACTTGAGGAGTATAGATGCAATGAGGGCTTGGGTAATCAATTATATGGCCACTATTACTGTAGTAACAAATTCTGATGTCATTAAACATACTCTTAACTCAATAAAAAGAATGACTAGAATCATGGATAGACTTGATGATCCGTACAAAGATGATTTCATAAATCAGGGGATCTATTAGGTTTGTTCTCAGTTGATCAAAATTTTTTAGGTCGAACATATAATTTAGAAAGAACGACCTACAATAGATTTGTAAATTATAGATGTTGTGATTTGAAACAATTTGACAAATACTGTGGAAAATAATTTGTCAACTTCTATCAATTAGGACAAGAACAAAATTAGGAATTCATATGCACAAATTTCATAAAAGTTTTGATGGCCTCGAAGAAAGTTACCATAAAAGAGTCCTAGAAAACTTGGTTCATGAAAATATAAAATCGAAAGAAATCACATTTACTTAGCTTGTTTTTTTCTAACAGAAGTAAATGAACAAGTATGTAAAGAGGTCAGACAAAGGAATGAAATGAAGAAAATCAAGTAATTAATTTCACCTATTGTCAGTAAGACTATTACTCCACCATATGGTTTAATCAAAGAACATAAGTCTTACAAAGGACAATATAAGAAATATAGAGAATGTACAAATTGCAACAGGGAAAATGAGAAAAGAAGGGTTTCAAAGAAAAATGGATTCTTCTATAGAAAGGACAGATTCAGAACAAGAAAAAGAATGGAAAGATACTTGTTATATTTGTAAAGGAAATCACTATGAAAATAAATGTCCTAATAGTTCAAAAGAAAAAAATGAAGTAAAAGTTAAAGCAATCAAAGCAACAATATCAATATTGGATAATCCTGAAGAATTTAAGTATGTTGATGATTATGCATCAGATTCATAGGATATTATCCTCTTAGACACTGATATTGATGAAGAATCTAAGATAGAATAAAAATAACATTTCTTTGATAGTCACAATCAAATTCCTCTTTAATCTACCTCCTAACTCAAAAGATTCAAAAATCTCATTCTTTTGTAGAATGATGAAAAAGTCCCAACATACATAACACCTCAATACAAATTGATGACATCATAGATGGAATTTGAAAAATAGAGAGGGCCCAAAGAGAACTAAATATAGGACAAGAAATATGGAAAAAAAGTAAAATCAGACTTGCCAATCTTGAAGATCAACAACATTTGTTGCTTCAATAATAAAAACTACAAAACATTTCTCCTGCCAATGCATTTGACTTTCTAAGGCAATCTGATTTTGAAAAAAACTATACCACTTCCTCAAAGAACTCAAAGTAAAGCACCCCAAGCTAGTAGTATCACTAGAAGGATTTGGTGCAAACAATGTCTTCAGTTTCTTCATTAGGCGATACAAAAGCCAAATTTGAGATTAAAGAATTAGAAGATGAAATCAATGAGAGTGAAAATGAGGAGATTGCTTAACATAAAAAAATGGAACTATTTATTTCAACAATGAATTAATATCTTCAATGATCTGAGCCTTCCAAGGGAATCCATCTTCTTTCCAATATAACACAAGAGGAAGAAAAATTATTTTGTTAAGAGATACAATACAATCCTTGGATGGATGAAGCTATTCAGATAGAAGAACTATCATTGGACAATTCTACACATGGACATTGTAGAGTTACCAAAAAACAATTTGAAACATCATGGTCTAGATTAGAAATGAATGTCCATTTTCTAGGTATTAAAAGATATCTATTAGCTTTCTTGTGAGATACAAAGGTAGATTTAAATGTTGCAAGGTATAATTATTTCCCTAGTAATAAATGGATTGAAGCATGCACAGAGATAAATTTTGGTAAATGAAAACATACCTCTCAGCTTATTTTCAAAGCTCCTATTGAATTTAGTGATGGACATATTGATGAAGTGATTTTTGTTCATTATGAAATTGATGGATATGATGGAATAATAGGTAGAAAAACAATGAGGGATTGGGAACCAATTTTGATCACGAGAAGTACAATTACACTCAATAATCACAAGGTTCCTATATTTTTAACTGAACAAGCCTATACTTGTAAAATTGATCCATGTGATAAGAAGCCAAAAATATAGGTTGAATAACCAAACAAGCAAATTAAGTCCAACCAATGACTGAAGAAATTAAACAAGAATTTGAGCACACTATCATAACCAAAAATCTCAATAAAGAAAAAATAAATCTTGTTTATTGACTACCTCTCAAGAAGGATAGTTAGGGAAATGAACTTCTTCTAGAAGCAAAATCCAACTATTTCCTAATAAGTCCTCAGGAAACAAAATTGTGCAAAAGGGAAATCAAAGAATTATTATCTAAGGGATTAATTTCTTTGCTTCATCTCCATTTTCATGTCATGCAATGTATGTTTCCAAATTGGATGAAGAAGGTAATGAAATTGCATAAAAATGACTTGTAGTGAATTATAAGACTTTGAATCAGTCTTTTAGATAGTCAACATCCCTTACCTTGTAAGAATCACATTTGACAAACAATTGAAGGTAGTAATATTTACTCCAAATTTGACCTTACGAAAGGATTTTTGTAGATTGCAGTTCATCGAGATGATAGGTATAAAATAAATTTCTCATTTTCATAAGGATTATATCAATGTTATGTTCTACCATTTTATATCAAAACTGCACCCTCTATTTTCAGTAGCATATGGATATCATCTTTAAAAAATTCTCCTAGTTCATTTCACCATATATTGATGATATTCTTGTATTTAGTAAAAGTCCTTTTTCTCATCTTGAGCATCTTCAAAAGAGTCTCCAACTTCATCAAGAACATGGTCTTACTATTAATCCTACTAAAAGTCATTTTTTAAAGGATTATAGCATTTTTATTGGAATTCGACTTCTTCTAGGGGGAGAATGGAAGAATAGAAACATATCCTCAGTCAATTTGCCAATGTTTTGGTTACCAATATTAAAGAGCTTCAATGTTTTCTTGGTTTAGTAAATTATATTGCTGGATTTTACTCCAATATTGCCAATGATAGAACTAAACTCAATCAAATCCTCAAAAATAACCCACATGCATGGACAAGTATTGAAATAATTAAAGGAAATGTGCTGATTTACTTGCCCTTCGTATACCAAGTTTTGGAGAAAAAATTGTAGAAACTAATGCTAGTGAAAACACTTGGGTAGACATCTTGAAAGAAAAGACTCCACAAGGAAAAAAAGAAAATTTCAGACATGTTTTTGGAAGTTTCAAGGGAAGTGAGAAAAATTGTCACAACACTCATAAATAAATCATTTTTGTTATAAACAATTTTAAATTATGTTATATGTTTATTACTGACAAGAAATTTCTTCTTCAAATTGATTTGCAGCATTTGAGAGGATTTTTTCAAAAAGAGTTTAAGGATAATATTGTTGGAATAATGGAAGGGTGTGTACTAAGAGGGGAGGGGTGTATCAGTACCTTAAAAACTTTTACCAATTAAACCTTAGTAATCTTTACTTGCATGACCAACCATTGTATCTTTTCTACTTTATGCATGTAATATCATAACATAAATGTAAGTGCATGTAAACAAACATATAAACATTCATGAAACTCATTTACACATGACACACAAATTTATAATGCACAAAAATCCTATTAGAAGGTAAAAACTACGGTGGGGATGAAACTCACAAAGATTCACTATCTGCAAAATGGAAGGTGCCGGTTAAGGCTACAAGTTGTGATCATTTCTGATGATCTGACCCTATTATGAGTAACATGTTAGACTTGTTAAGTCTACTTGGTTAAGAGATCTTAACAATACAATGTATGTGTGCACTCGGTTAAGAGATTTAAAATAAGACTCTTAAGTCCACCTTATTGAAGGTTTTCTTCTGTTTGCTACAATTTTTAGAGAGTAGAAAAAAATACTTATGACCTGATAGTTTGCAATCTTGAATTTCTGATTACAGATCCATTAAGTTGACAAAATATATGTATCACCTATTGTGATGGATAATACCTCTATTTTTCTCGGTAGCCTTGTATGTAGTTCTTCATAACTAAATTCTACTTTATTTTTTCTTCTACATGAAAACCTCTGTCTGATCCTTAGATGTCCTTTGCGGATACAATCATTATGTTCTTAATTAATTACTACATCTATTTATACAAGATTATGAACTAATTAGGTTTCATGATTTTCTTGATAACTCTAATGATCAAAGGTTTACAAATTGACCTTGATCTCCTAGTTTTCATGTATAAAATTAGTTAAACTAATTAAATCCATAATTTTCATTGTTCTTGATCCAGAAAAAATGGTTGTCTAGCTAATCAAAAAGCTAATTTAAAGACTAAAGTGCTTTACCTGATGTGTAGCTCAGATCCTCTTTTCTTGGGAATAAAACTACCTTTTGGTAGACTGGTGCTCGGTATATTTTGTAAGACTATGCTTGTTGATGTCTCTGTAAGACTATGCTTGGTGATGTCTGTGTTATCATTATGCTCGGTTTACTCTATAAACATTATGTGCTTGGTTTACAATGTGAACTATCTTCCTCAGGTTACACTATAAACTGTCTATTGGTGTACACTGTGACTGACAGTCCAAAATTGTTTCCTTGTACACTAATGACAACTTCTGATCCTTTAAGGATTATCAATCTCCCCCTTTGGCATTAGTATAAAAAACTGATATGTACAGTGTATACAACAAGTGTAATTACCTTTTTAATGACTCCCCCTATGTGCATGCCTTGGTACCATGTATGTACATGTTTTTATTGGTACATTTTCCCTTTTAGGTATATTTTCCCCTTTTGGTACATACATTTTCCCCTTTTTGGTACATACATTTTCCCCTTTTTGGTACATACATTTTCCCCCTTTTTTGAAATTAATGACAAAGATCTAGTACTTACAGCTTGTCAAATATGTGTGAATGAGATTTCTATAAGGCTTCCATTATCTTGTCCCATTTCTCCTTGAGGTGTTCGAGGATCATGTGCTCCAAAGTTATTCTAGCATGCATGTCATAGATACTTTTTGTGACTGACATCTCTGGGGTAGCAATTAGAGTCTTTGCCAAAGTCATGTGTTGTAGAAGTAATGTGAGATTCGGTAGTAACATAGCTTGGAGCTCGGTTACTTCATCTCCAATTTTGGTTTCTTGATTTTGAATTTCAAGTCTCAACCATTTTGATTCTACAATTTTATCATAATGTAGTTGGCATGCATTTGACTCAGTTGACAGGCTTTGTGCATTAGCTTTTAGATCCTCATTTATTTTAGCAATATTTTCACTATTCTTGGTAGTGAATCGCTCTAGTGTGCATAAATTTTGAACTAAGTTAACTACTTCTGATATGATTGGTTCTAGTGTAGTTACTAGCTCAGAAAGTTTTACCTTGTTCTCTACCACTTCTTGGCTGATTTTCTTGGATAGCTTGTAGTGACACTTCTCTTCTGCACATTTTTCAATGACCTTGTTGGCTTCTACATTCTATGATGTTATAGCCTTGATAATAACTGCTAGTTGATCAAGCATTGGTGCATTTTGATCAATTTGTGTGTCAGGAACTATTTGCAATAGGGTTTCCTTTGTAGTATCTAGGAATTGTGAATTTTTGTGCTCCTTCCTGAGCCTGTCCTGTACTGCCCTTCTTTTGCATAGTTCTCCATACTTTGTTAGTGACTGAGCATCCAGTGTTCTTGGATCACAGTCGGGTATGTCAATGATCTCATAAAGTGTAACATGGGCTTTATTCTTCTTGTTCTTCTTCTTCAGAATGTAGTTGATAGTGGGGGAATTGTTGGATGATATCAATTTTGGTTACTGATCATGTTGTTGATATTTATGTTTTGTCACTGATGTCAACATATATTTTTGTGGAGAGGACAGACTGGTTACTTGACTGGAAGAAGTGTATAAACACTGTACAAATTATTTAGAATGATCAAAGTTGGATTTATGCAGAAGGATGTGTATTGACCTTATTCCTAAGGTTGCTTGGCTTTATTTTTCATATTGCAGATGTTACAGTTGATTTGGTGAAGACTGGTTTCTAGACTGTAACTATGATTCTGGATAGAGAAGGTCTTTGTGTTTCTAGTATATCTTTCTGGAAAAGATCTTTCAAATGATGTGAGCTTACTAGTGGAAATCCAACATATGTTGAAATAATGGGTTGAGTTTGATTGTGGTTTGGCTACTGGTGACGTCAGTTGTGACGTATATTCTGAAGAATACCTATTTGTTGGCTGACTTCAGACATGCAACATGTAAAATGAATTGTGAGCATGAATTGCGGATCTAGAAGCATAATTGATGGATTGTAAATAATTCTTACTTATTATAGGTACCGTGTGTATCTTAGCAAGGGGTCAAATAATTATTTGTATATTAGTAAGCCTTAATTGGCCGACCTAATCAATTATTTGTGTATTAGGAAAGCTTAACTGGCCGACCTAATGAATTATTATAAGAGGGTATATATGAGTGATATTTTCTTTTGAAAAGATGTGATAGAGATTAAAAGGGGTGAAGAAGAAGTGAAAGATGCGAGGCTTGTTTGGCTGCTGGATGTAGAGAAAAGTTTATGAGAAGAGTACTTCATTGGAACTGACCAAGAAAAGATAATTACTATCAGATAGTTCACTGGATTGTGTATTTTCTTTATACACTTGTTTGGTTTGTAAATAATTGAGGGTGGCTTTAACCTTCTTTGGGAAGAGTGCCTTGGAAGTGAACCTACTATTTCTTTTGACTCCTAACAGGGACTATGTACTGTAATGTTGTAACAAGCTCCTAACATGGCTAAATATTTTAATAGGGATACTATACTCTCAGTACATTATTTGTGGGTATCAATTCCCATTAGGGTTTTACCTTTAAAAAGGTTTCCTCGACAACAAATATTGTGTTATGGTGTTGGCATTTATTGTGTTATCATTTACATTTGCAGATTTGGTTTATAAAGTTTAAAGTTTAATAATCTATATCACAACTGATACACCTCCCCCTCTTAGTTGTCTTGTGGAATTTTATTTTTAACAATTGGTATTAGAGCTTGCGGTCCTTAGAGAGAAATTTTAACAACTTGAGGTGATCCTAAAGATGACTTACTACAGGAAGGATATTCCAAAGTTTGATCCTGAAAACTTTGACAGTTGGCATAACAAGATGAGAACACATTTGCTATGTCTGGGAATTGATTACTAAATGATCACAAAGAAGAATGATAAGATAGCGGCTGAGGATGAATTAAAGAAGGCTACTAAAGATCAAAAGAAGTTATTTTCATGTAATATGGTTGGAAGGGAATCTTTGACCAACACACTTTTAGAAGGAGAATTCACCGAAGTAAAGGACTTGGATTCTTCACATGAGATCTGGTCAAGATTAGAAGCATTGTATATTGGAGACAAGTTTACAAATTAGGTGTTAGCATACCGATTTGTCTTTCTATAAATTATCAATTACTTACTCTAAGCCCATGAAAAACAACAATCTCAAACTAATAGTTGAATTATAATATTTGGATTTATAATTCTCTAAATTAAGGTACAGCTTCCTATTTGATTTTCAATGAATTCTGACTATCACACATTGCTTTCACAAACACACACCTTTAACCAGAAAGTGAATAAGGCATTTGCAATATTTCATACATCAACATGTCATGAAAACTGAATGAAAGATAGATATTTCAACACTAGATGAAGCTCACAGACTTCAATTTCTGAACTTACTTAATGAAAGTAAAGCTACATTAAAGAAAACTTAAAAAAAATCCACTTGAAAATAGATTTATGATATTCAAGAAATATCCCAATAGAGATAAATATGCTAATATAAACCAACAAATTCACATAACATAAATTTTTTCTCCATTCATATCAAAAATATACTTCCAAGTTTTTTTTTGATTAACAAACTAACTGAAAAACACTAAAAAAAACTAAGTCTTGCCCTATCTTAACCCAAAATTACCATCCCTAAAATATAGATTATCCCAGCTATAAATAGCCATAAGTCTTAGAAAATAGGAACTCACATCCCAAGATACACTCTATGGGATTCAGTATATAACTATTTTTACAAAATTTCCCCAATCCAAAGAAAACATAAACTAACAAAAATTACCACTACTCCATGATCTGTGAAGCATGATCATGGAGTGGTGGATGCACTGGATCCCTTTGATTGGTCTTGTGAGGTGTCAGCAATGTGGGAGATCCTCCATTCTTTGTTCACCTTTGCAACACTTCTGATCATGGCTTGATGTGGCAAGGTAATGTGAATTACCCTCTACTTAAGAAACTTCTTATCTTTGCAGACCTGGGTGACTTTCTGTATATGTTCCTCGAAGTGATCAATACATACCACCAGCATCACCTCCATATTGGCAAGGGCCATGAAGTCATCTGGGGTAATATCTTTAGTATCTTTGACAATGGTAATTTCACACTCAAATTCCAGTAGCAATTCCTCTGCTCCTTTGACACTTTGAGTATCCTCTTTTATGAGTGAAATGTTCAAACATTTGAGATCTTTTTGCATAGTGTCCATCAACCCTTTTGATTCACTCAACAAGTAAGTGGTCCTATCATGACCAGATTTAATAATGGAGTTCCTCCACTCTATACTCTTGATGGAGATGTATAGAGTATCTTCATCCAATCCTAGAACAGGCTTCTCAGTGAGGAATTTACTCACTCCATATTTCTCTATCTCATAGAGGTGATTTGTTACTTTTAGCCATTTTTTATTCTCTTTTTCGCACATTGCTAATTCCACCAGAATCTCTACAACAATTGAACTAACAGCTCCGTGAGTCTTAATCAGCTGATTGATATAATTGCTTCCTTTCTATATCATGGCTTTGATCCATTTAGTGTAGGCATCCACAATTAATTTATTCTTCTGAATTTGATCTAGGGTTTTCCTAACCTCTGGTGAATGTGGATCAAATGACTGTGAAGCTATATTCAATGGGAGAGGATTAGGATCCTGAAATTCTTGAATGAATTCAGCCATCTTTTTGATTGTTGCTTTCATCTCATTCTTATCCTTTTCATCCTTAAAAGACCCGTGTATGATATTTTTTGTAGACTTCTTCAAGTGCTTCACATCAGCGACTCTAGTCACATATCCAAGATCTATCATCTCACCTGTGAAGTCATCTATAATATCTTCAGAGACTTCCTTATAATTTTTGGTAACTGCACGTTCAACATACCAGTGCCCTATTTTTTCATCAATGTCCACCCTTGACTCTATTATGATCCTTTTTGGTTTCTCTGAGGAACCTAGACATTTTCTTACCATGTCTTCAACTGGAAGTGTTGTCGGCAGGACATTTCTTTTTCTACTGATGGACGTTTCTAAACATTTTAGAGTGGGAAATAGTGACTATTGAGAGTCTTCCATTGCTTGTGTTGGACTGGTGGGCATAGAAATCATAGAATATTTAACTTCTTTTTGATTATCTTCTTTAGAAATAGCTTCTTTTGATACAGAGCCTTATGTGTTCTTATCTGCAATCACAGTATCCATCTCCTCGAGATTGATCACTTCCTTTTCTCTGACTGGCTTGATTTATTCTTTTAGATCCTTTCTTTTGGAAGTCCTTGTGGGTGGAAAAAGATGAGGGGAACTCTTCTTTTAAACTTTAGATTCAACAAATTTTGTATTTTTAGATTTAGATGGACCTGCAAAAGAAACATTTTCATTAGAACATGGGATAACTTTTTCAACATGAGCTTTAAGAGCTAATCCTCTAGTATTGTGCCTTATGTGAGGAGGTGGCCTTTTACTAGAAATCCATCTTTCAATTCTTTTTATAACACCAAGAGTCTTAATGTGGATACTCTCCCTTTCCTCTATATTCTAGTCAATTTCAGGGAGTGGCAACCCCTGAACCTTCTCTTTATACTGTTCATCAATTATATCTTCATCTTCCCCCTGTTCTATTCCATTGGCATCATTTCCTATTTGTAGGTTAACTATTTGGACAAGCGTAAATCTGCACCATAATCTCCTCGTGACCTCGAAATCATCTGCACAATTTTCCCAAAAATCTTCCATTTTAGGGACATGGTGAAATTCAGAAGGTAAACTAAAATGCCGCACATCATAAGCCCTGATATCAAAGTCTCTCCTAGCCTTGAAGGTTTTTAGTTTCAATTTCTTCAATTCTCGCTCTAAATTAAGAGCATCAAAAGAATTCTTACAGGAATAAAAACCTAGTTCTATAGGAAAACTAGATTTGGCTCTTCCCTTTCTGTCTTTGAGGTCTTTGTGTACATGGGCTAACTAGTGACCAACTTCGATTATAACATGCAATCTAGAGCATATCTAGGCAATTTGAATGGCTCTTCCTCAAATCTGCCAACTCTTAGTAAGTAAACCTTCTGAATTGTATGAAGAAACTTCCAAAGACATTGACAAACTTCTTAGCCTCCTCTGACATCCTCTGCTCAATGTTCCGCTACAGTTCAAAAATGAACCTTCCCAAAAAAACACCATTTACTTTCATAAAACTATTAACATGGAATTCATTCTGCAAATGAGGATAATAATAATACACCTTCATATTGAGAACATATAATTCATGATATAAACCATCCCACTTTCTAGTACAAGCTAATGCATAAAATAGATAAGAAGACATAGAAACCACTGACCTATTCTGAATAATTTTCCAGCTGATGATGAAGTTCATCAGCAATACAATCTTGCCAATCGATGAACTTTTACCCTCCCAAAGTTATTTGGATAAAGAAATACATCTAGTCTTTCCAGTAATAAGCGTGGTAATTACCTTTGATCCTGTTCAACAAAATCACTAATTCTGCAACTTCGGGCTTGAAATGATCAATTGTAAGGGGTTTAGACATCCTTGACCCTCCTCTTTTTGCCTCCAAAAACCATTGTTTGGCAATTTAATTTCTATAAATCTATTTCTTTGTTGAGAAAAAAGAGTAGGAGGAAGCAATGGTCCATCCTTCATAAGGATCCTTTTCTGGAATGCCCATTGATGTGAGGATAAAATCACAGTTTATGAAGGTTAGAGGTCTCTTGTCAATTTTCTTAATACATCTCTCTTCCCTATCATACCTTTTAACACACTCCATTACTAACTTAGGATAGGGGCCCACTAGGGGAATGTTGCTGCATCAGCTAAACCACTTAACACCACCTTCTCTAATATAGAACCAGAAACATGGATTTTGATTTTACTGTGAATCTCTTCTAAGGAACCTGATTTTATCATTGTGTCATCACACTTGGGAAGTGAACTAACTAGAGGGGAGGTTCACCCAAAATTTGGGAGTGGGGACTTCATATTTATTAAGGAAAAGACTTATAAAAGACTGAAATTGCAGAAGGAAAACAAAGCCTTAGAATATCAAACTTTTTCAAAGGGCTTCAATTTTGAACAGGGAATCTAGAAGAGAAAAACACTAACCTAGAGATTCTGCACACTCTAAGCTTCTCATGATGAGAGTATACCTTCTTCTGCTCTGCCAATTCAATTTCAATAGAAAACTTCACCAAATGACTGACAACACAAACTCTTATTTTATAATAGATTTTCCCACAAAATGAGTAAGATTTGCATTTAATGACAATGCGGGCTCCTAATTAAATGCAACAAGAGTTTTCACCTGAGGCGATCATTAAGTATTGCACCTCTTAAATGATTGAAATGACATATAAGTGTCACATCTAATAATGATTATATCCCAAACACGCGCGGATAAAATTATCACTCGCCAGATGTCACTTCGCTCATGTCACCGCTATCTTTTGACCTTTTAAATATGCAAGCTTCAGCTGAACTGTGAACTTTGATATAGCCTAGTTCACAAATTAAGTTCAATGGGTAATAAAACATTACTTCCTTTTGGTGTGTTTATTAAAGACCACATGAGCTGAAAAAACCTAAACTCTACACACTTTATGCAAGATGAAGCCTGCAATTGAACCTTGAACCTTGAACTAGGCAAGTTCAATATACAGAGTTCAACAGGAGATTGGACTTTACAAACCACGCCACTCATTTTCACATAAAATCAATGAAAGGAAAAACACACCGCAAGGTGACATTAAACCTTGAACCTTGAACTAAGTAATTTCAAGATTCAAGTTCAATTGACAAGGAGAAAATGTAAACTAGGTTGAAAAATATCTGCTGACATTTTACTTCTAAGATGAAAAACTCCTGATTTTAGGCAATTATAAAAGGTGGGATATGAGTCAAAAATCATGGGTAACAATGGCTCCGACTGGGGACAAGAATTCTTAAGGATGTAGGATGAATTTAGTTACTTTGGTTTCGCAGACTAGGGAGTCAACCAAAAAAAAACTCCAAAACAAAAATAGGACAAAGAAAAAAGCGAGAAAGAAAAGAAAGAAAAACACAAGAAGGAAAGCAAGCCAAAAAAATGGAAAATATACAATGAGGTGAGAAAAAGCTAATTATATTTGGTACAACTTTAGATCTTGACCATTAAAGGTCAATGGTAGAACAGTTCCATCTTGACGCTTGAGAACAAATGAGTTAGTACCCATGGATTTGCTGGTAATAAAGGGCCCCTTGCATAATGATTCAAATTTTCTATGAGCACCCCTAGGTTCTCTCATCTTATCCCAGAGAAAAACCTGATCTCCTTCCATAAAATTTCTTTGCCTGACCTGCCTATCAATAATTTTATTCAGTCTGTCCTAATGCAATGCTATTCAGTTCACCATCTCTTCTCTTTCCTCCTGAATCTTATTGAGATACAAAATTCTCTTTTCCAAACCATCCTGAAAGATTTGTTCCTCGATTAATTTCTATAACTTCACTGCTGCCAACTCTAAAGGTAGGGATAATTGAGCTTCAACAATGTACACCAACTCAAGTGGGGTCATTCCAATCACCGTCTTAGGAGAGGTACAATCTTCCTAGAGAGATTCATACAACCTCTTATGCCAGTCCCTGGCATTATCATTCACCAATTTATTCATAATTGATATCAGGCTCTTGTTGCTTGATTCTTCATGTCCATTCCATTGCGGATAATAATCAGATGCATGGGAAAGGTGGATATCATTATCATAGAAAAACAACTTTATTTTTGAAGAAGAAAAATTGGTAGCATTGTCTGTGACTAATTTTTGAGTAATTCCAAACCTGACCAAGATGTAATTTTTTACGAAATCACATACTACTTCTGATGTGGTCTTCTTGACTAGAACCACTTCGACCCATTTAGTGAAATAATCTAGAGTAGTCAGGATGTGTGTGTGTCCAACACTAGAAGGAGGATTGATCAGACCAATGAAATCCAATCCCCACTATTTGAAGGGCTCTTCAATAACTACCGGTCTCAGAGGGAGGGATGCCAATTTTGGTTTCCCACTGAATAACTTACACTTCTCACAACCAGCAACACATTTGTATGCATCTACAAATATCCCCGGCCAGTAATAGAAACTTCTTAGAATTTTGAAAGTAGTTACAGTTGATGAGAGGTGACCACCATATGCCTCATTATGAAAATTTGTAAGCAACTTCTCCTGTTGTTCTTTTTCAACACACCTTAAGAAAGACCCATCAAATCCTTTCTTGTATAGGATATCATCCACCATAACATACTTTCTGGCCTTGAGTCAGGAGTTTATTTTATCCTTAGGGCTTAGATGCTCTAGACAGTCTCCATATGTCAAGTAGAAAGCCACATCTAAAAACCATGAGTCTCTTAAACCAACAAATAGAGTGAGAGGACCATCATCATCAGGTACATTGTGAGCCATCAGTTTGCATAAATCCTGCCCTTAGAATAAATTAGTTGGTCAAATATTTAAATCAAATTCTTGAATCCTAGCTACCCAAGTAGCTCTGTTATTCATGCCTATGTCTTGTTGAGTCAGAACATCTTTGACTATAGAAGAAGGTATGTACACAGTACAGTGTGAGTGTAAGATATAAAATCTAAAATATTTCACAGCTTTTACTATTGCATATGCTTGTTTTTCAAGCACAGGGTAATTTAGCTTGTGCTTTTTCAGGGGTATGCTCATGAAAGCAATTGGTACTTCCTCTACCTTATCATTTTTCTTCAATAATATCCCAGACATGGTATGGTCTGAGGAGTAACAATAGATGATGAAATCTTTTTTATAATCAGGGTTGATCAATGTTGGGGCAGACGCTATGACCTTTTTAACATAATCAAATGCTTGAATCGCTTCTAAACTCCATTTGAAAGGGTTCTTTTCACTTAAGAGACTCACCATATGTTTAGTCATTTTGGCACAGTCTGGAATGAACCTCCTAAGAAAATTAGTCTGGCCAAAGAAAGACTTAACGCTTGTCCGGTTAGAAGTCAAACCTATTTGTTGGATAGCTCTTACTCTCTCAGGATCTATCTTAATCCTTTCTTTTGAGATGATGTGACCTAATAGCTTCCCCTCTGTAACACAAAAGATTAATTTTTTAGGATTTAACGAGATCCCATATTCTTTGCACCTTTGTAAAACAACTCTCAAGTCCTTTAGGTGATTTTTACACCTCTTAGAAAAAATTGTCAAATCATCTAGGTAGATGACAATCACCTTTTTAGTTAGATGGCTAAAAGAAGAATTCATTTCTTGTTGGAATGTGGCACCTACATTAATTAGCACAAACAACATGCGACTATAGGCATAAGTACCCCTCGGTGTGGTGAATGCCATCTTATGTTGATCCTCATCAGCTACTTTAATCTGGTTGTAACTAGAAAACCCATCTAACATGAACATCATTTCCATGCTAGCTACTGTTTGCAAGATATGATCCATCATAGGAAGACCATAGTTATCCTTTAAACTATTCTGGTTTAGATTTCTAAAATCCACACAAATCCTTATCTCACCATTCTTTTTCCTCACAAGCACTATGTTGGCTATCTAGGTGGAATGATGAATAGGATATATTATCCGAGCTTGCAACATCTTCTCAACTTATTTTTTTATTGTTTTAGACACTTTAGGGTTATAGCTTCTTAGCTTCTGCTTAAATGGTGTGGCCTATGGCCTTAAAGGGATGTGCTGTTGAAATTTACCTCCTTTGAAATACTTCAATTCCTAGTCGAACTAGGAAAAAAATCCTTATACTCTTTCAGAAAATCAACAAATCTTCTCCTCTCATCAAATGTACAACATTTTCCCAAGTTTACAAACTTAGGGTCTTATTCATCTCCTATATTCAGTTTTTCTGAGTCACCTTCATCAGGAGGTTCGTGAGGAGCATGTTTTTTCCTGATTGCATCAGATCTATCAAACTGACTCTCAAGAGAAACCAGGCCTTTAGGAATGTAGTTCCCTTTTAATTGAAAAATTCCTTCTTCAACAGTCTTACCCAGATCAGGAAAAAATTCTTCACAGGTTGATTGAGATCCCTCAAAATAAGTAGTGCTAAAAACTTCCATCATTTGCAAGAGTTTATTGATCTGTTTTTCATCTTGGAAAATTTTCCAGTGTTCTGTGTTATCAGGTACCTTAGGTCTGTATACCATCTCAATTTTTATAAATTGTTTCTTTGAAGTCTGGATGGGGAAGCAACAAAGATGCTGAAACTGCCAAAAAATCTGCTCTACTATTAAGGTTCCTAAGAATAGCTTCAATAGAAAAGCCCTCAAATCCTTCAATCTAATCCCAAACATGATTTCTTTAATGTTTCAGCCTCTTATTCTTCACTAAGTACCTTCCTCTTACCTATCTCACTATCATTTCTTTATCTCCTTTAGCTTTCAACACTTTTATTCCTTTCTTTTTATCTTCTTCAAGACCAAGTAGAAGGGCTTCGTACTCGACAGTATTATTAGTATTTCCAAACTCTAACTTGAAAGAGTGAGGAAAATATCTCCTTGTGGTGATATTAGAACAACCCCTGCTCCAGAGCCCACTGAGGCACAACTACCATCAAACTCTAAAGACCACAAAGAATAAGACTCTTCATTATCAACCCTTTCTGAGTTCACCTCTGATGACATCATATAATTTCCAAATTCACATTCATGGTATAAGATCTAGGATTTGGGGTCCTCAGATGGAAAGATAGTGTACTTGGACTTTCCCCCAAGTTTCAAGACAATATTTTTGTTACCAACAGGGATGGTCACTTGTGACCAATCCAATTTGATTTCTCCTCCCAAGTCTCTACAAAAGGTTCTGCTAAGAAACATTCCATAAATGGCGGGAATATCGACTACTAAAATAGTTAACTTGAAATTTTTACTAGGATGAGAAGCTAAGGCTACCTGAGCATCTTTAATCTATCCTACTAGAGGGACTTTCTTGGAATCCATGGAGTAACATCTCCCAAAAGTGGTTGTGAGAGGAAGGTCTAGAGATTTTGCTACTGAAGTAGGCATTACATTATCAGATGCTCCAGAGTTAATAATGTAGTTATTAAATTTAAATCCATGGATAAACATAGATAGATAGAAGGGCTCTAGTTTTTGAGAGATAAAAGGAGTTGAATCATCAGAGGACTGGGTAGCCAATGTGGGTTGGATTTCTTCAGGAAAAACATGTGTTGTTTCATTGGTCACGTGACTTGGAGAGGTTTGACCTAACTTGACATAACTAACTATTCTATCAAGTTCCTTGGGATTCATTGTGAGATATTCTGCTAGTGACACTTGAATTTTTGAGGTTTTACAAAAATTTACAATGTCAAAAGAAGAATTAGGTGAAGATTCTTGAGAAACATCATCCTCCTTAGCATTTGAAATTTTGGAAAAAGAATTATTTGGGGAGAAAGATTTACCTTTATCCTTTTCTTAGTGTTGAGAAGTCGAAGGAGAGTCATTAGATTGAGAACTGTGTTGATTTCTGGTCATGATCGAACATGTCACATCTTCAAGAGTTACCAGAATACTGCCTCCTCTTTCAGAGTCTGACTCATATTCCATAAAATAATTTCTAGAGCTGCCAGGTAATGAAGAAAATTTTGCATGTTTAGATAGATCATCAACTAATTCTTTATTAACATGCATTTGCATTGATCTCACCATCTCAGGACAAGTTGCGCCATCATGGTCATTAGTGAGGTGAAAAGTACACATATTTGATTTTTAGGGGGAACTTCTACTGCTCTTTGTTCATTCTATGACTTTCCCAGGTATCTGTGGCTAGGACTAGCCTGATCAAGGCTTCCTCTAGGAATATCTTTGTATAATTGAGGGGAATTTGCATTCCCCTTAGGAAATTTCCACTTCATAGTAATTACATCATTCACTAATCTTTGCAACAAGGGATAAGAGGAAGTAGCACTCTGAGAATTTGGTTGCTAGACATCTTTCCTCCACTTGCCAGCTATGATTAGATCTTCTTCTAATTCAATAGCCATGGCCTGAGCCACATCCAAATCAGCTACCCTTTCTCATCTTAAATGAAAACCAACATCTGGGGGCATGGCATTCATAAAAAAAATTCCCTATTTTCAGCAGTGGGTCTTTTTGGGGTAGGGATCTTATGAATAATCTTATCAAACTTTTCCACAAACTGTCTCATGGGCTCATGTATTTCTTTCTACAACTATGTCAACTAGGCAAGAAGATCATGTTCATCAGATATACTTTTAAAGCGTGCTTCAAAAGCAGTTTTCATATTATCCCAATCGGTAATTTGACCATTGGGCAAGTGATCGAGCCAGTCGGCTGCTAATTCAAAAAGTGTTTGAACAAACAATCTAATTACTACGTCTTCATGATGAATAGCCAAAATTCCACAGGTCGTATTAAATGCATTGAGATGATCTTCAATAGAAACCTTTTTGTCACCATAGAATTTGGGCAAAAGCTCTCTAGCTCCTTTAGGCAAGGAATGATTTCCTGCTAGATTAAGAGGCCCAATGATAGTACCCCAAGGTTGTGCCATGATTGAGGGTGGATAAATCAACTAAAGGGGAGGTGCTTGAATTCTAGAAAGAGTCAAGGCTTGCCACTGGTGGGAAGATGAGGATATATAAGGACTTGACTTCTTAGGAGAAGGAGGTATGCTTTTAGCCTTCTTCTTTGGTGTATAACTGGTTGGAAACTGAAGGTTTTGAAGTTCCTGGAAAAAACTATCAAAGATACCTTCCCTTGCTTGGGACCTAGTAAAAGGCTGGGAATCCAGATTTGTGAAGAAGTCTAAGGTCTCTGCACAGCTCTATCTACTATGGTGACTTCTTGAATGATTGGAAGACCTCTCAACCATTCACCAATTTCTTCTTCCTCTTCTAACACCAAGTGGTCTTGTTGATAATGTTGGTCACTTTTCCTTACAACCCAGGCTACTAAATGAAGATCAGAGATTATGTCTTCCTGGGTAATTAAAAAGTATAAGTTAGGATGAATAACTGGGGGAATTTCTTCCTGACCAAGAATTATGAGAGCAGGCAACACCATGGTTGCTTCATTTAAAGGGAATGACTACTGATACTTTGTGTATTGAATCCCCATTAGAGTCGCCAAAAATCTATTAGCATACAGATTTGTGTTTCTATAAATTATCAATTACTTACTCTAAGCCCATGAAAAAAAAAATGTCAAACTAACAGTTGAATTATAATATTTAGATTATAATTCTCTGAGTTAAGGTACAACTCCCTATTTTATTTTCAATGAATTCTAACTATCACACATTGCTTTTGCAATCACACACTTTTAACAAGAAAGTGAATAAGGCTTTTGCAACATTTCATACATCATCATGTCATGAAAACTGAATGAAAGAGAGATATTTCAACACTAGATGAAGCTCACAAACTTTAATTTCTGAACTTACTTAATGAAAATAAAGCTACATTAAAGCAAACTATAGAAAAATCCACTTGAAACTAGATTTTTGATATTCAAGAAATATCCCAACAGAGATCAATATGCTAATATAAACCAACAAATTCACATAACATAAATTTTTGATCCATTTATATTAAAAATATACTTCCAAGTTTCTTTTTGATTAACAAACTAACTGAAAAACACTAAAAAAAACTATTAAGTCTTTCCCTATCCTAACCAAAAATTACCATCCCTCAAATACAGATTATCCCAGCTATAAATAGCCATCAGTCTTAGAAAATAGGAACTGACATCCTGAGATACACTCTATGGGATTCAGTATATAACTATTTTTACAAAACTGCCCCAATCCAAAGAAAACATAAACTAAGAAAAACTACCACAACTCCCTGATTTGCGAAGCATGATCACAGAGTGGTGGATGCGCTAGATCTCTTTGATTGGTTCTTTGAGGTATCATCAACGTGGGAACTCCTCCATTCTTTGTGCACCTTTGCAACGCTGCTGCTCATGGCCTGATGTGGCAGTGTAATGTGAATTACCCTCTGCTTCAGAAACTTCTTATCTTTGCAGACCTAGGTGATTTTCTGTATATGTGCTTCGAGGTGATCGGTGCATACCACCAGCATCACTTCCATATTGGCAAGGGATGTAAAGTCTTCTAGGGTAATATCTGTAGTATCTTTGATGGTGACAATTTCACACTAAAATTCCAGTAGCAATTCCTCTACTCCTTTGACACTTTGAGTATCCTCTTTTATGAGTGAAACATTCAAACATTTGAGATCATTTTGCATAGTGTCCATCAACCCTTTTGATGCACTCAACTAGTAAGTGGTCTTATCATGAATGAATTTAATAATGGAGTTCCTCCACTCTATACTCTTGATGGAGATGTAGCGAGTATCTTCATCCAATCCTGGAACAAGCTTCTCAGTCAGGAATTTACTCACTCCATATTTATCTATCTCATAGAGTTGATTTGTTACTTTTAGGTATTTTTTATTCTCTTTTTCCCACTCTACTAATTCCACCAGAATCTCTGCAATAATTGAACTAACAACTCCGTGAGTCTTAATCAGCTGATTGATATAATTGCCTTCTTTTTGTATCATGGCTTGAATCCATTTAGTGTAGGCATTTGCAATCAATTTATTCTTCTGAATTTGATCTAGGGTTTTCCTAACCTCTGGTGAATGTGGATAAAATGACTGTGAAGCTATAGTCAATGGGAGAGGATTAGGATCCTAAACTTCTTGAATGAATTCAGCTATCTTTTTGATTGTTGGTTTCATCTCATTCTTATCCTTTTCATCCTTAAAATACCTGTGTATGATCTTTTTTGTAGACTTCTCCAAGTGCTTCACATCAGCCACTCTGGTCACATTTCCAAGATCTATCTTCTCAACTATGAAGTCATCCACAGTAGCTTTAGAGAGTTCCTTATCAGTCTTGGAAACTGCACATTCAACATACCAGTGCCCTATTTTTTCATCAATGTCCACCCTGGATTCTATTTTGATCCTTTTTGGTTTCTCTGAGGAACCTAGACATTTTCTTACCATGTCTTCAACTAGAAGTGTTATTGGCAGGACATTTCTTTTTCTGCTAATGGACATTTCTAACCATTTCAGAGTGGGAACTGGTGACTATTGAGAGTCTGTCATTGCCTATGTTGGACTGGTGGGCATATAAATCATCGAATCTTTAGCTTCTTTCAAATTATCTTCTTCAGAAATAGCTTATTCTGATATAGAGCCTTGTGTGTTCTTATCTGCCATCACAGTATCCATCTCCTTGAGATTGATCACTTCCTTTTCTCTGACTAGCTTGATTTCTTCTTTGAGAGCCTTTCTTTTGGAAGTCCTTGTGGGTGGAACAGGACTAGGAGACCTTTGCTTTTTAACTTTAGATTCAACAACTTTTGTATTTTTAGATTTAGATGGACCTGCAACAGAAAAATTTTCATTAGAACATGGGATAAATTTTTCAACATGAGCTTTAAGAGCTGATTCTCTAGTATTGTGCAATCTGTGAGGAGGTGGCCTTTTACTGGTAATCCATATTTTGGTTCTTTTTATAACACTGAGAGTCTTAATGTGGATACTCTCCCTTTGCTCTATGTTCCAGTCAATTTCAGGGAGTGGCAACCCCTAAACCTTCTCTTTATACTATTCATCAATTATATCTTCATCTTCCCCCTCTTCTATTCCATTAGCATCAATGCCTATTTGTAGGTTAACTATTTGGACAAGCGTAAATCTGCACCATAATTTCCTTCTGACATCAAAATCATCTACACAATTTTCCCAGAAATCTTCCATTTCAGGGAAATGGAAAAATTCAAAATTTAAACTAAAATGCCACGTAGCATATGCCCTGATGTCAAAGTCTCTCCTAGCCTTGAAGGTTTTCAGTTTCAATTTGTTCAATTCTTTCTCTAAATTAAGAGCATCAGAAGAATTCTTACAGGAATAAAAACCAAGTTCTATAGGAAAACTAGATTTGGCTCTTCCCTTTCTGTCTTTGAGGTCTTTGTGTACATGGGCTAATTGGCGACCAACTTTGGTTATAACATGCAAATCTAGAGCATATCTAGGAAATTTGAATGGCTCTCCCTCAAATCTTCCAACTCTTATGTAAGTAAACCTTCTGAATTGGATGAAGAAACTTCCAAAGACATTGACAAACTTCTTAGCCTCCTCTGACATTCTCTGCTCAATGTTCCCCTGCAGTTCAAAAATCAACCTTCCCAAAAAAAATACCATTTAATTTCATAGAACTGTTAACATGGAATTCCTTCTACAAATGAGGATAATAATCATACACCTTCATATTGGGAATAGGTAATTCATGATATAAACCATCCCACTTTCTAGTACAAGCTAATGCATACAACAGATAAGAAGACACATAGAAACCACTGGCCTTTTCTAAATAATTTGCCAACTGTTGATGAAGTTCATCAGTAATACAATCTTCCCAATTGATGAAATTTTCCCCTCCCAAAGTTATCTGTATAAAGAAATACATCCAGTATTTCTAGTAATAAGCATGGTTATTACCTTTGATCCTGTTCAACAAAATCACTAATTCTGCAACTTCGGGCTTGAAATGATTGATTGTAAGGTGTTTGGGCAGCCTTGACCCTCCTCTTTTCACCTCCAACAACCATTTTTTGGAAATTTCATTTCTATAAATCTATTTCTTTGTTGAGAAAACAGAGTAGGAGGAAGCAATGGTCCATCCTTCATAAGGATCCTTTTCTAGAATGCCCATTGTTGTGAGGATAACATCTCAGTTTATGAAGGTCAGAGGGCTACCATCAAATTTCTTAATACATCTCTCTTCCCTATTGTACCTTTTAACACACTCCATTACTAACTAAGGACAAGGCCATATGGGGAAATGCTTTGGTATCAACTAAACCACTTAACACCACCTTCTCTATTATAGAACTAGAAACAAGGCTTTTGATTTTACTGCGAATCTCTTCTAAGGCACCCGCTTTTATCATCGTGTGATCACACTCATGAAGTGAACTAACCAGAGGGGAGGTTCACCCAAAATGTGGGAGTGGGGAATTCATATTTCTTAAGGAAAAGACTTATAAAAGATTGAAATTGGAGAAGGAAAATAGAGCCTTTGAATATCAAACTTTTTCAAAGGGCTTCAATTTCGAACAAGGACTCTGGAAGATAAAAACACTAACCTAGAGATTGCGCACACTCTAAGCTTCTCAGGATGAGAGTATACCTTTTTCTGCTTCGCCAATTCAATTTCACCATAATACTTCACTAGAAGACTGACAACACAAACTCTTATTTTATAATAGATTTTCCCACAAAATGTGTAAGATTTGCATTTAATGACAATGCGGGCTCTTAATTAAATGCAATAAGAGTTTTCTCCTAATGTGATCATTAATTATTGCACCTCTTAAATGATTCAAATGAAATATAAGTGTCACATCTAATAATGATTATATCCCAAACACACGTGGATAAAATTATCACCCATCAGCAGTCACTTCGCTCACGTCACCGTTGTCTTTTCACCTTTTCAACACGCAAGCTTCATTTGAACTATGAAATTTGATATAGCCTAGTTCACAAATTAAGTTCAATGGGTAATAAAAAATTACTTCCTTTTGGTGTTTTTATAAAAGACCACGTGAGCGGAAAAAACCTGAAATCTACACACTTTATGCAAGATGAAGCCCACAATTGAACCTTGAACCTTGAACTAGGCAAGTTCAAGATTTAGAGATCAACGGGAGATTTGAATTTGCAAACTGTGCCACTCATTTTCACATAAGAGTGAAGAAATGAAAAAAACACCACAAGGTGACATTGAACTTTGAACCTTGAAATAAGTAAGTTCAAGATTCAAGTTCAACCGACAAGGAGAAAATGTAAACCAGGTTGAAAAATATCTACTGACATTTTACTTCTAAGATGACAAACTCTTGATTTTAGGCAATTATAAAACATGGGATATGATTCAAAAATTAGGGGTAACAGTAGGAAAAGTTACAAAAATGGAAGACAAAGATGGAATCACTAAAGATGAGAGAAGATGAGAACATTAGGGCATATGGACAAAGAATTACTGAAGTGGTTACTAGTATTAGAAACTTAGGAGGTAATTACAGTGAGGAAGAAGTGATTGTGAAGATACTCAGATATTTGACACCTGCATATAGAACCAAAGTACAAGCTATAGAGGAGATTATACTTTTGACACCGAACTTTTCCAGAGAGATGTTGATTTGAAAGTTAACTACATTTGAGGCTGAATAATTGGGAGACACTTTAGCTAAAGTTGAGTCAGCATTCAAGGCAACTGTGCACAAGAACAAAAATACCTTATCTGGAAATGCAAGCACCAACAGTAATGATCTAAGAGAAGAACTTGGAGCCTATGAAGAGGAATGGGAATAGATGCAGGAAGAAGAAAGAAAGCTAGATGAAGTTGTGGCATTTATTGCCAAAAGAGAAAAGAGAGGTAAGGGAAAGTTTGAAGGAAAATTACCTTTGAAATGTTTTTCATGTAACAAGATTGGTCATTTTGCATCTATATGTCCTACAAGAGTTCCAAAGCACAAACCTAAGTGTTTCAAGTCTAAGTATTCAAAAGATAGGGAATGTTATTATGCTAGTGAGGGTATATCTGATGATGATGATGTTGACTATGATGAAATTGGATTTATTGCTATTAAGGATGATGAACCTATACATGAAGAAAAAGCCTTAGTATCCTAAGTTGAAAATAAATATGAATGGGTTATAGATAGTGGTTGTTCACACCATACGACTGGAGATAAAAACAAGTTTGTTAGTTTGAAAAGACATGATGGTGGTGTTGTCAGATTTGGTGACAATACTCCTATGCTTATTATTGGAGTTGGATCTATTTCTTTGGATGGAAAGACTAACACTGAAAATGTATTACTTGTTGATGGACTTAAGCATAATCTGTTGAGTGTTGGATCAGAAGTAAAGCATGAGACTTGATTGCATTTGGTACTAAATCCAGAAGTAATGTATTTGAATTGAACACATATGAAGCTTCTTGTTTTATTGCAAAGGTTGATGAAAGTTGGTTATGGAACATAATATTTTGTCATGTTAACTTTGATAACATTGTGAAGGAAAGTATGAAAAAATCAGTAAGAGATCTACCTAAAATTGTAAAGCCATCTAACACTATGTGTAGAGAGTGTGTTATGGGGAAGAAGACTAGAGGCACTTTCAAAAGAAAAGCTTATTCAGAAAAAGGGAAGTTGGATCTGGTACATACAAATATGTGTGGTCCTACACGAACAAGATCAAACTATGGTGAAAGGTAATTTATACTATTTGTTGATGAATTTTCTAGAATTATGTGGGTTACTTACTTAAGGGAGAAATCTGAAGCATTTGACAAATTCAAGTTATTTAAAGCGAAAGTTGAGAATGAATCTGGTTTGAAGATAAAGTATTTGAGATCAGACAGAGGAGGAGAGTTTACATCAGAGCTATTTAATACATATTGTGAAGGGAAAGGAATATATAGACAGACATTAGCCCCTAGAACTCCACAACAGAATGGGATAGCAGAGCAAAGAAACATAACTATATTAGATGCTGCAAGGACTATGTTGCTAGAAGGAAATGTGTCACATGTTCACTGGAGAGAAGCAATTGGGACTGCTATGTACACACTGAACATAATTCAAATTAGAGAAGGTAAAAGTAAGACTCCTTATGAATTATTGTTTGATCATACACCTACTATATAATATTTTAGAATATTTGGCAGTAAATGTTATATCAAAAGAGATGATGAAATAGGCAAGTTTGATGCTAGAAGTGATGAAGGAATCTTTCTTGGTTATTCCACTAAGAGTAAAGCATATAAATGTTTCAATCTAAGATTGAGAAAGTTTATTGAAAGCACCAATGTGAGGATAGATGAAAAGTTTCAGATTCAGGAAAGGATGTATGACTATGGTTAGATTACTGAAACAAAAGAGGTTACTACTGAACCTAAAGAATCTTTGAAGATTGATAATGAGATTGAAGATGAATAGACTAAAGCCACTGAGACATTGAAGACACCAAGGTATGTTAAGAAGAACCATCCTGAAGATCAAATATTGGAGATGCAAATAAAGGCATGATGACTAGATCTAGAGATAGATATGAGATTTGTTTGATTTCTCAAGTTGAACCAAAGACTACTGATGAATCATGTAGAGATGAATCTTGGATTAAAGCTATGGAAGAAGAACTTGAATAGATAAAGAAAAAAAACTTGGGAATTGGTTCCAAGACGTAAAAAAAAGAATGTGATTGGTACTAAATGGGTTTTCAGAAATAAGATGGATGAGGAAGGAACAATGGTAAGAAACAAAGCAAGACTAGTATGTAAAGGCTACTCACAACAAGAAGGCATAGACTATGAAGAAATTTTTTCTCCTATTGCTAGATTGGAAGCTGTGAGATTATTTCTTTCTTATGCTGCACATAAAGACTTTAAGGTTTATCAGATGGATGTGAAGGCTTCATTCTTGAATGGTTATCTAGAAGAAGATGTTTGCATTGAGAAACCAGATGGTTTTCCTTTGATATATGATGAAAACATGGTTTACAGATTGGAGAAGGCACTATATAGACTAAAATAGGCACCAAGAGCATGGTATGCAAGACTGGACAAATATCTACTTCATCTTGGTTTCAGGGAAGGTAATACATATAGTAATTTATATTTGAGAACTGATGAAGATGGAATATTGATTATAGAAGTTTTTTTTGATGATATCATTTTTGGAGGCAATGATAAGATGAGTAAGAAGCTTGCTAAAGAAATGGAAAATGAATTCGAGATGTCAATAATTGTTGAGTTGAAGTTTTTTCTTGGTTTACAAATTAATTAGAGTAAGAATGAAATTTTTATATCTCAGAACAAGTAGCTTAAGGATATGTTGAAAAAGTTTGGAATGGAAGATTTTAAACCTGTTGGGACACCTATGGTGACTGGAAACAAATTGACTAATAGTGATGAGACTCAAAGTGTTGTTCAGACTAAGTATAGATCAATGATTGGAGGTCTACAATATCTAACTCACACCAGACCAGATATTACCAATGTAGTTGGAATTGTGGCTAGATATCAGGAAGATCCTAAAGAGACACATTTTCTTGCTATGAAAAGAATTTTTAGATATCTGAAAGGGACAATAGAATATGGAATGTGGTATGAAAAATTAGAAGATTTTACTTTGCAGGCTTATACATTCTGATTGGGTAGGTAATGTGGATGATAGGAAGAGTACAAGTGGTGGTGCATTTTTCCTTGGAAAAAGATTGGTTTCTTGGTTGAGAAAGAAGCAGAACTGTATTTCTCAATCTATTGCTGAGTCAGAGTATGTTGTTGCTGCAATAAACTGTACACAAGTTGTTTGGATGAAAAAAATGTTGAAGGACATTGGAATAATTTTTAAAGAACCAGTGGTTATCCATTGTGATAAAACTAGCACAATTAATATGTCAAAGAATCCTATAATGCATTCAAAGACTAAACATATTTCTATTAAGTATCATTTCTTGAGGGAGAAGGTAGCAGATAAAGAGATTAAACTAGAGTATATTAGCACAAAGGAAAATATAGTAGATATATTTACTAAACATTTGCCAAAAGTTTCTTTTGAATATCTTAGAGGCATGCTTGGGGTGGTAGCCCCTCCTAGTGGTAATTAAATGATACAAACATGCATCAGTCCAGTAGATCTTAGAGCTATATCATTCTCTGGACTTGATGTATGGATCTACTCCTTAGCGGGAATGATCATAGGAGAACACTATAGAGTACATTTGGGTGATCTTGCACCTATTTAATGGACATGAAGATTTGAAAAAGATACACCTTAAAAAATACTACAGATGAGTTATGACACCCTTCGCCATTGCTGCCAAAGGGGGAAGGAATCTATGTGAAAATCCCTACTGTTTTGAGAAATTTGTGTTGAGGATATTGAGAAGATTGTATTGAGAGAGAGTACTTTTGGGTTGATGCATATGGATTTTCCCATGTGTTGACATAAATTCCAAAGGGGGATATTTTTGGATGATATCATTTTTGGTTACTGATCATGCTATAGATATTCATGTTTTGTCACTGATGTCAACATATATTTCTATGGAGAGGACAAACTGGTTACTTGACTGGAAGAAGTGTATAGACACTGTACGGATGATTCCAAATGATCTAAGTTAGATTTATACAAAAGGATGTGTATTTACCTTATTCCTAAGGTTTCTTGGCTTTATGTTGCATATTGCAGATGTTACAGTTGATTTGGTGAAGATTGGTTTCTAGATTGTAACTGTGATTCTCGACAGAGCAGGTCTCTGTGTTTTGGGTATATATTTCTGGCGAAGATCTTTTAGATGATGTAAGATTACTGTTGGATAGCTGACATATGTTTAAATAATGGGTTGAGTTTGATTGTGGTTTGGCTACTGGTGACATCATCTATGGCATATATTCTGAAGGAGACCTATTTGTTGGCCGACTTCAGACATGTAGCGTGTAAAATGAATTGTGAGCATGGATTGTGGATCTGGAAGCATAATTGATAGATTATAAATAATGTTTACTTTTTATAGGTACCATGTGTATCTTAGCAAGGGGTCAAATAATTATTTGTATATTGGTAAGCCTTAATTGGCTGACCTAATTAATTATTTGTGTATTAGGAAAGATTAACTAGCCGACCTAATGAATTATTGTAAGAGGGTATATATGAGTGATCTTTTCTTTTGAAAATATGTGATAGAGATTAAAAGGGGTGAAGAAGAAGTGAAAGCTTTAAGGCTTGTTTAGCTGCTGGATGTAGAGCAAAGTTTATGAGAAGAGTACTTCATTGGAGCTGACCAAGAAAAGACAGTTTCTATCAAAGAGTTCACTGGATTGTTTATTTGCTTTATACACTTGTTCGGATTTTAAATCCTTGAGGGTGGCATTAACCTTCTTTGGAAAGTGTGCCTTGGAAGTGAGCCTACTATTTCTTTTGACTCCTAACAGGGATAAATATGTTAATAGTGATACTATACTCTCAGTGCATTATTTGTGGTTGTTAATTCCCACCTAGGTTTTACCTTTAACAAGGTTTCCTCAACAAAAAAATTTGTGTTATGGTGTTGGCATTTACTGTGTTGGGTGTGTGCACCAAGTTGTGGACCAAAAAAGTGGACACACCTTTAAAAAATTTCAAATTTTCAATAACCTGATCAAGTTATTGAAAATTTGAAATCGTGCTAGGCTTGGTAAACCAAGCATAGAATAGATTATAAAAAATTGTGCGCACCTCAAAACCTGATAAGGTTATGAGGAATTTCTCATAACCCAATCGGGTTATGAGACTCATTGAGTTTCTAATAACCCAATCGGGTTATGAGAAACATATAAAAAATAGAACAGCCCATGGCTTAGGCCATTTTTTAATGCCTAAACCGTGGAGCAAAAGTGTGGAGGAGGGTAAACAGTAGCAAAACCCGATCGTGCTTTGAACAAAACATGATTTAATTGAGATTTTCAACTAATGGTACCCCATAAAAAAATGAAAGACCACCCCCCATAGAAGCACCATCATTGCCACCTGTAAACCCTCAACAACCCTCGCCACCCATAAACCCTCAACCACAATCTCCACCTATAAACCTTCATCAAAATTATCCCCCTCCACAACTATTGGCAACTGTACACCCTCCACATGTGTCATTAGGTCTTCTAGATGCATCACAAGAGGACCTTGTGCAACGCCTTAACCAAAATAGTGCACAAATTAATATATTGGTCAATAGGTTGAAGGCTTTCGGTCTTCAACATCACTCTACCCTCGCCACTACATTAGAAAAAATGTCCAATAGTGCAA
>MU225217.1:1471369-1494331 GCA_018584345.1 Thuja plicata | reverse complement strand
AGAAAAAATGTCCAATAGTGCAAATGAGGTGTCTCAAGAGGTGACAAAATGGGGTTCATGGAGGGATAGGTGTTGTACATTTTATGCTGATGGTTTATCCTATGAGGATGTGAAAAGAAAAGGCATATAAAAATGTGACATATGTGCCCTTTTCACCGATCCTAAGACTACCTATTAGGGTTTCTTCTTGCTGAACTTTCAACTGATGCTTGAATATTTGATTAACTCTATGACTCCCAATATCTAAAAATAATGACTCAAGCAAGAGAAAAATCTAATTGATGAGGATTTATGATAATGTCTGGGGAAACTATTATCACCTCCTTCTTTTTAGGTTCCACAACACCCAGGTAGGTATTACCTATATAAGATTGATGTCTTACAGTATTAGTAAATGTGGATACTAATTTGCTGCCCTTTTACTATATTACCTTATAAATTACTCTGCATAAAAATGAAAACATCTTAACACAAAGTTTAACCATAAAAACTATTGAAATGATAACATCAAATAGTAGTGTTTTAAGGACATTCATCCTTCTTCCTTTTATAGTTCTCAGAACTTAGGAGGGGCAACCTATTTTAATCCTCTTAAAGAGATTAGTAGAATGAATTGTATATCTTGATACAATTTCTTAGACTTATATGTTTTGAATGTAAATGTGAAAGATTTATGTATTTTAAATTTCTTGGGTGATAATAAACCACTTGACAGATTCTAGACCAGTGCCTATCCTTGGGCTATAAAGTCAAAGATGAAAATCCACATAAAAAGTAAATAAAGATACTATAGATTTCCTTACAACCTATATGCAAATCGAGTAAGATGCCTTACAAATCACCCTGCCACTCCAACACTGCTGTATTAAATCCTCAAATACTGTTATAATCTATGAAACTACTCACAAAACATAGTTCTTCCCTTGAAAGAAACTTGTAAGTAATTAGATAGCTACCTTGTAACCAATATGTTTAAAATTCCTTATAGATTAAACATAAAAGAGCATGCACAATAAGTAAAGAGACCAACAATATAGAAGAGAAGTTGCACTGTATTTTATTTATATTCCCGGTTCATACATATAGAGGCTAAAGCTCAAAAACTCAGACAAAATTCTATAGTCTGGCTTATAATTATATTTCATCACCTTATTCAAATTTTACAATAAGATATATTTATAGGTTCAAACCATCTTGGAATCCTTAAGATAAGGATGCAACAAGCTTCACATGGTTTAAGAAACCTAACCCTAAAAACATAGGAAAAGACAAAAGACAAGAAAGCTCCAAGCTGTGGGAGGACAAAATTGAAGCATGAAATCTGATTTTGTACTTTGTCCTTTTGTGAATGTTGGCACCTTTGTCTGCATGTATTCAAGATAGTATCTGATAGTTTTAACAAGATCTAGTGACTGCCAATACAGGCTAACTTACACTAATCTTTTCAAGATTACTAGCCTTCTTGTGCTCATAGATCAGGTGCCATGTGTCCTTTATTCTCCATCCATAACATATAAATAAACTATGATAGGCTTCTTCTTCTTGGGATTTGTCATAATGTCCCATGTTGTCACATCCTCTTCCTTAGGCCAGTCAAAATTATGAATATTTTCTATTTGAGTCTTCTGCCTTTCCCACCTAGCATCTGTAATGCTTTTAATATCTGAAATGAATTTATTGTAGTTTGTTTTTTCCTTTATTGCCTCATCCAAAAGATTATTTAACCTCTCCATATCTAATTCTCCTTGGTTAGAGACATAAATGTCATTATTGGGAAGTACACTATCAAACTTTGATCTCCATAACCCTAATGGCTTAATATGATCATCTTCGGTGTTAATAGGGGGTATAAATCTACTATAATCTATCCCAAACATCTTTAACTTAGCATCAATTTGATTGGATTTTCCTTTGAAAAAGGATAAAGTGACCCCAATCTGCTCTATCTCTATACCAACCATGGTTAGTATTTTTGGCATATCTGATCTTAATGGTTGTACTGATGCTAATCTCTCAAAAAGTGAAGCTCTTCCAGACCAAGTTGTAAAATAAGGATTCAAAATTATCAAAAAGTTATCCACTTCTACTTGTAGGCCTGGCAACCTACCACAAGCCCCATATACTGCATCAATATTATCTTTGATTGTGTCTAACCTATTCTAAAAAATTGAAGCTAATCCTTCCAAAATCACATTGTTGTGATTTGTAACTCCCTGCTTTGTTTCAACAAATGCATTCCATGTATCTTCTATTTGGATCTCAACATCCAGGACCTCTTTGGGCTCAACCAGGGTGGGCTCTATTATTTCCATTAGTTTTTTGGTAAGCTCATCTATGAGCTTCTTCTATTCATTAATTGTTATTAATGCTAGATCCCTATTCTTAACAATATCACTAGTGTCACTAGTGAGTTTATTCAATTTGTTTGATAGTTGGGTTGTCTTTCCCTCCATCTTCTATTGGATATTCAAAATGGCTGGCTTCTGATCAATAGGAGCTAAGCTCCACATTGCTAATGCCTGAGATTTAGGGTTATACCCAAACCCTCTAATCATGTCTCCAACCTGAGTTTCTGATGACATTTTGATGTTAGGTTGTCTTCTTATTTGGTCAATTATCAATGCTGAGGACAAGTCCCAGCCCTCTACAAATAGTATCCCACCGGCCTTGACTAATTTTCTTGCCTGTTCAGGTGTAGTGTCCTCAAATTCAGGATCATAATCCTACAAGGTTTGTAAGGTTTCCTCAGTAACAAGATCACCACCTTCCAATTGCAACTGCTTCCCAACTTGTTGTTGTTTATTCCATATAAGGAAATACTTTAATTCCCTTGTATTTATGAAGTTGTCATCCTTGAGGAATTCGTGTTGATGCAACAACCTCTCATCTATACCTGACCTTAGAGGAAATTCTTCCTCTTCTCCTCTATCCTTTTGAACATTCTTCTCTGCATTGATCTATTTTCTTAATTAATGATCATAGTTTCTATCTCTAGTTATTAGGGCTCCAATTTTATCTATCCTCTTCTTCCTAGAAGACTCCCCTATTTCTATCTTTTGTTTCTTTGGTGGGGGCTCATTTGTCACTTCCTTTTTAGGGACCTCTATTAGGTCAATGATGTCTTCTCCTTCTACTGCCTGCCATAATGGAACAACTTGATAATGTGGATAGGAATTAGGTGAAGGACAACCTTGATCACTATCATCATCATATTCTAATTCTAAATTCTCTCTATGGCCCTTTTCTAATACCACTAGTGCTTCCTCTAGCTAATTACACAAAAGAGTATGGTTTTCAATCATTGCATCTAGCCTTTTAAGATAAGGCATGTTAGGGTAGAAACCTCCAAACTTCATCCCCTTTCTCTTTACCTGCCTCTCTAGGTCCATAAGTTCATTAAACTTAATTGCTTTCCTGTCCACCTCTTCATCATCTAAGATGTTTCTTATTAAATCCTCCTCCATACATTCCTCATGTATCTTTGTGAAGGGGATAGTTGGTATCAATAATTTCCTAGCACTAAGAATAAAACCCTCTATATCAACAAATCTGTGCAAGGCAAAATTCATCCTATAATGGTTCATCCAGGTGTTTACAGGGTCTATAGCCTTCTTCCCAATAGTAAAATTATAGATCCTAAACTGCCTGGGAGTAAAAGTACCCTTCTTGTGTGTGGCTAAGTACTCCTTATAAACCAAAATGAGCTTCCTGATGAACTCCATTGTGGCTATCCTTGGTGGTACATAAAATGGAAAAATGTGTGGAGGGTGAGGGAAACCATAAACCCTCATTATTGTGAAGTTATTTTCATAATAAAAGTATCCCCAACTATGGTCTCCTAGCCATTTATCAAGGTATTTCCATTGCCTTAATTATTGAATTACCTTAACATGCAATCTAGTTTTGTCAGCACCTAAGCATTTAAGGATTGGATAAATTATCCAATTCTCAAAGGAACAAAACTCCTGCTCTCTGGAGGTTTAATTCCATACCCTAAGCCAAAACTAAATAGGGTTGGCCTGACCTTGATGGAACCTCTATGGTTGAAGGCACTGACAATTAATTATTGGGAAATTGTAGTAAAGGATCATGTGCATCAAGACTGAGTAATGCATAAAACTTGGGTGAGCCTTCTTAGCTTGTATATCCACAAAACCTTGTTGCATTTTTTCTATGATATACTGAATTTAATCATAATTATACATGGTATGGAGGCTCTACATATCCAATACCATCATCAAAATGTCTGAGGTGATTCTCTCAACACCAACATCCTTTCCAAGAACTATGCATAATGCATATGATATGTATTTGACATAAAAATTCATGTCTTTATAACAATATGGGGTTTCTCCTGGTAGGGGTACTATATAGTATTTCATTTTCTTGGGAACATGGTAGTCTTTAATCAATTTGGCAGCAATGCCAGACTCCCTAGTATACCTATTTTCTAGGATTTTCAAATTTATCTCAGTGGCCATGGGGTAATAAACATTAAAGGCCTTCATGAATGTGTTTTAGTCTAATGTAAGAAAAGGTTTATTATCATCCCTCTTGATGGTCTTAGTTAGGGGATCATATCTAACAGCCAACTCTAAGATAAAGTCCACATCTACAAAGATGTCCGGAACAATTAACCTAGCAAGTCCATAGGTCCAAGGATTTGAGATTGGCATGGGACTATCACTATTATTCAAGAAGTAATTGGACAAAGAATATCCTGAAGAACCTAGGGTTTTATTATCTCTTACAAAAGACAAGTCATCATCCAAGGTATTGACACTTACCTTTCTATTTTGGCTTGATCCTGGTAGTAAAGTGAGAAACTCATTTGAATAATTTATTTTTCCATTTGATTCATCATCGACATCATCATTCCTTCCACTAGTGGATGCCATACTTTTTGCTTGGCTCATCTTTCTTTTTTGTTCTATTCTCAACCTTTATCACCAATATTGAAACAGATCTAGTTGCAAACCCTAACCACCAACTGTGAAAACCTCTACAATTCTAAATTCCAAACTGTGAATATACAACAAATTGAACTCTCTGTCAAATTCTGAATTACTAAATCACCTCTTTAGTTCACTGACTTCTAGAAAATCAACTCTTCTAAGAAAATACAAAACTCTATAAGCTATTCGCTCTAAGAAATTGGAAACTGGTAAAATATAATGACAACAAACAAGTATACTTATAAACTAAGAATTCAATGCAGATGTCTCTTCAATCTTGGTGAACTTACAATTCAGTCATTTCTTTCATTAGTTTCACATACTGTGGCATCAATTTCTGGTTCTAGCTATGGCTTTCAAATTGTCAGACGCTCAATTTTTTGATGAGTATTTTTGAATATAAAACCTTATAAAATTCAAAATGAGATCAAAATCAAATCTTATTGGCAGCATTAACTCATATTACGGCTAATTTTTCCATCTATCAAATCTTTAAAATGTGATTGGTCAGCAACTATCCATGATAGTGTTGTAGAAAAATCTTTATTTTACTCCAGTTAACATATAGCGACCCAACGACTGAGTGGTCTCCTTGTCACATGATTATTTTCTTAACTAAAATATCCTCAAGAGACTCGACTATCGTAGGATCAACTATTAAATCAATGGTTGTTGCGATGTTGCTTAATAGTTTAACTTAATCCTTCATCTTACAGAGATATGGAAACAAAGCACTTTTGCTAACTATTCTTTACCTTGGGTTGCACTTGGAGACTCAGTGAATGTGAAATCTCTGTTGCTGGATGATTTGCTTAATTCATGTTTAATTTGGAGACAACGCGACTAAACACATTGGTCTCTTAATCGCATGATTTACATTATCTTTTAAATTTTCATCTAGAGACAATGCGACCACCATTGATCTCACTTTTCTCAACATCTGATGGTTGTCACTAAGTCTCATAACCTTCATTACAAACCCTAATTCTTCATGAGACTTAGTGACAACTGAACATGTGTCTCATCTTTTCCTCTTGTCTCTCAATCACTTAATACCTTTTTACTTTTCAATATTATCAAGCGACCACACGACTACCGTCAGATCATATCCCCATCTAATGGTTGTTGCTAAATCTCATGATCATTAAATTAACCCATCTTTCATCTGAAGACCTGGCAAAAACACCTTTATTTAATCTGACATCTAACCCCTGGTTTATTCAGATATTTATCGACCATTGAATCTCCTTGTTCCATGATAATTTTTGAACCATAGTTATAATCAAGACCTCTCGACTACCATTAGATTAAAAATCTAATCAATGGTTGTCACTAAATCTTTGGTTCTTTCACTTAACTCACTTTTGATCATGAGACTTGGTGACAACGGTGAAACTTTTAACTTATGAACTTAACTCATAACCATGGGTTTCATCAGGAGACAATGCGACTGTGTAGTCTCAAAGTTGCTAAACAAAATGACTAACTCTACTATGATCAGGAGACAATGCGACTACCATCAGATCATAACTTAAAATCAATGATCCGTATTAAATCTCGGAACCATTTTGGCATATTCCATTTTATCAAGAGACTACATGACCAAGGCTTTGTGCCAAGTCTCCAAATCATAAATAATATTTAGTTTTTCTTTTGAGACTTAGCGACTGAGAAATAAGCACATGCATATAATACTCAACTTAAGTCATGAAAAAGGTAATGTAAAAATAGAACCATCTTAGGAAATTTAGGGCGTAATGCATTTCGAATGAAAATGACCTAAGTGTTTAGGGTTTTCTGACCTTTTCAAAGAGATTTAGGGCTAGATAAATACTTGCAGAAGTATGAAAATAAATTCCAATATGATTTTTGACCTTCTGAGCAAAAGAATAAAAACACTTCAAAAAATTTTAGGCTAAACACCAAAATAGGAAATACAACCAACAGTGGCTCTATCTGAGGATGGCTAAACACAAGTTTATGACAAGAATCTTAGAATATCTGGTTGCATACCTCTTATTTGATGCAGACTAAACTATTTCTTGAAGGGAAACACACAACATAAAGGAAAACCTACCTATATACAATATGATATAGAAACTTACTGTACATAAACTTTCATTTTTTTAACTGAAAAAAGGCTTCATAAATTGCCCATGCACTGGAAACTCATAATCTTCATCATCCATGTTCTTTAGAATATAGGAATATTTGCCAAAACTCTAAGAAATAATAAAAGGACCAAGCCATAAAGATTCAAAATTTTCATGCTTACCTTTTTCTTCTGATCTTATATTCCACTGAAGAACTAGGTCACCAGATATAAATTTTCTGCAACTTGCTCTTTTATCAAACAAACACTTCATCTTTTGTTGCATTTTTATGTTTTCTCTCTATCCTTCTCTTCTAATCTCATCAAATTTAGTCAGCTATAATATTCTATCTTTCATTGGATCTGAGGCTTATAACTCCTCTTCTTGTATGAACTTGTATATAGGTAGCAGATTATTTACAGACATCCTATCCCGTAGACCATATACTAACTCAAATGGTGACCTACTAGTAGCCTTCTTAACTATTATTCTCTCAGTCCACAGGGCTAATCTCAACTTTATATGCTAGGCTCTCTTGTTCTTTTCTAAAGTTTTCTTTAAAAATTTTCAAAATACTTTTGTTAATGGATTCTGCTTGGCCATTTTCTTGAGGATGATATGGGGACAAATATTACATTATGATCCCATATTTCTCACATAATTCTGTTATTTCTTCTTATCTAAAGCATATGGCATTATCCATTACTAACTTAAAGGTATACCAAATCTAGTCAGAATATTCTCCTTCAGAAACTCAGTGACTACCTTACTTGTTGCCTTTTTTGTAGGAATGAATTTAATCCATTTAGTAAAATAATTAGTGGCTACTAGTATCCAACTGTGCCCTCCACTAGATTTTTTGCAAATTCACCAATGAAATCAATTCCCCATATAGAAAAAGGGGTTTCAGTACTTACTGGGTTCAACAATAGGGTTCCTAAAAATATAAGCTTATTTGAGAACCGCTGACAAGGTCCACATTTTCTAACATATGCATATGTATCTTTAAATAATAAGGCCAATAGTATCCAGCCCTTAAAATCTTGTGGGTAGTGGTTTTGGTAGAAAAATGACCTCTGCACTCCCCTGCATGCATCTCACTTAAAAATTTATCAGATTGGGTCTGATCCAAACATAACAACAATACACCATTTCTATCCTTCCAGTACAAATCTCCTTTAACTAAGGTGTATTTTTGAGCTTGCAATCTAAGATTTCTTTTTTGATTGTTAGTCATATTATCAGGACACTTGGTATTCTTTAAAAAATACACAATATCAGTATAAAATGGTTGTCTTTCTATACTTGTGACTGTCTGATCATGTGTCTCTGTATCATTTACTTGTACCAAATCCAAGTTATCTTCTATCATGAGTTTGGCCAAACCCTGACCTCTTATTAACTTTGTAATGTGGATTTCAAGTTTAAATTCTTGAATTTTGTTTATCCACTTACATCTCTTACCAGTTACTTTTGACTGAGTAAGGATATCTTTCACTACTGAATGAGGAACATATGCTTGCACCTTAGCATAGACCAAATATGGTCTAAAAGATTTCACAGCTTTCACTAAAGCATATGCTGCCTTCTCCATCATCTCATAATTTAACTCTACAGTTTGGAGAGACTTACTATAAAAAGCTATTGGATTCTCAAATCCTTCTTCATCCTTTTGCAGTAAAATGACAACAATTGTGTGATAAGATACAAATGAAAATAAAGAAAAGGGATTACTATAATTAGGTGATTTTAGAATAGGGGCCTCTTGCACAACCTTCTTTATCTTTTCAAATGCTATTTGAGCTTCTTCAATCCAGTTAAATTTTGCATCTTTTTTTAGCAACTTTATGATAGGTTTAACAATTTTTGCAAAGTTTTCTATAAACCTTCTGACAAAATTTATCTTTCCTAAGAAAGATTGAACCCCCTTTAAGTTTTTTGGAGCAATAACCTTCTGGATTTCTTCTATTCTTTCAGGGTCTATTCTCACTCCATCTTTAGACACTATATGTCCCAGCAACTTTCCCTCTTGTACTGCAAAGTGACACTTTTTAGGATTCAATGAAACACCATATTCCAAAGCTTTATTGAAAATTTTACCTAGGTATTCACAGTGAGCTTCATCTTTCTTAGAGTATGTAGTTAGATTATCTTGATAAATGACCATGAATAAGTCAATAAATTCTTTAAAAGAAACATCCATGGCCCTTTGAAAAGTTGCTCCTGCATTTATCAATCCAAATGGCATTTTGATATAGACACAAGTTCACCAAGGGGTGGTAAATGCAGTCTTATACTGCTCTGATTCCTTCACTAAAACTTGGTTATAGCCTGAGAAACCATCCATCATTGATAGCAACTCACAACCAGTCACTTTATGTAACATTTCCTCCATATTAGGTAAGGAATAATTATCTTTTCGTGAGGCAATATTCAAATTTCTAAAATCCACACATAATCTAATGTCACCATTCTTTTTTCTTACTGGTACCAGATTTGAAACCCATGTTGAGTGTTTGATGGGCTGGATAATCCCAGCGTCTTTTAATTTTACCAACTCTTGTTGCATCTTAGGAGCCACCAAAGGATTAATAGGCCTCTATTTTTGCCTAAATGGTTTCACTTCTGATTTTAGTGGAATCTCATGTTGGAAAAGGTCTTCCCTATAAGCCGTTAGGTCTTCATATGACCATGCAAAAACATGCTTATATTTTCTCAAAAGTTTAATCAAATTTTCCCTTATATGGGAATCTAAACATTTTCCAATATAAATGACTTGAGGACTGGTTTCTGATCCTAAGTTAATTTATTCCAAGCCCTCAACCTTAGCATTGCTTATCTTTGTTGAGTGATCATTTTGACTATTAAACAATGCTTCAAGTTCAACCAGACCCTTAGGAATATGATTGGAACTTAATTGGACAATCTCATTTCCTAAGACATAGTCTTTACCATCATTATTCTCAATTAAGGTATTGCAATCTATGCACCGATTCTCATAATGGTCCAAACATTAAATGAATCTTAGAATATCTTGGTCATCCTAAAAAAATTTCCAATTGTATATATTATCTAGAACAACTGGCCTTGTCTTAACTTCAAGTATTGACACCCCATGTAAGGTTTGATCATCATTTTTCAGAGCAACATTTGCTAAGAAATATGTCATTATATTTTTTGACCTTTCTATCCAACTTATATCAAAGGCATTAAACATTTCAATTTGATCCCAAATGGCATACTTATACATCTTTAATCTATCATTTTTCACTATATACTTGGATCCTATTTGGGCTACCACTAATTCAGAATCACAGTAAACTTTTAAACATTTTATTCCATGTTTAATGGAAATTTCTAGCCCTAAAGATAAAGCCTCATACTCTGCTGTATTATTTGTACATTGAAAGGCTAGAAAAAAGGAATATTTGAAAGTTGTACCTAATGGAGATACAAGTACACTAGCTCCTGATCCTTCTTTTGAGAAAGCTCCATCAAAATACATTTTCCACAATCCATCATCTTGTATACTCAATTCTTTAATAAGAGGATCTGTACTTTTACACTGATGATGATCACTCTTTTGTACCCTAAAATTCTCCATGTCCACATCAATACAATAATTAATGTTATTGTCTTCATACCATTCAACCATATGAGGACCTTCTCTTGACACTTTAACATTATTTCCATTAATATTAAACGTAGCATATGATAAATCACTCTGTATGCTACCTCCCATTGAAGCACTCCACTTTCTAGACAACAACATCTCGTAATGTGGTGATATGTCAACAAAAAGAACAATCATAGTAAAACCACATCAGGACATACTGCTAATTTATAAGGCATGGCTTCAATAGTACCAATAACAGGGACTTCTCTAGAATCTATTGCTTGACATCTCCCATGAGGAGTGTCCACTTTTAATCCCATAGACTTCATGATTTCTACTGGCATGACAGTGTTTGATGCCCCTGAATCAATCATGCAATTTTTAAGCATCCTTCCATTAATTACCAATGTTAGAAAAAATGGGTCTACAACCTTAGGGGAAGTAGTTGTGTTCAAGAAAATTTGAGGAATTTCAGAAATCATTACTTCAACTTCCTTCCCTTTGTTACTTGGTCTCTTATCAACATTTTCTAAATTTTGAATTTTCACTGTAGGCACACTATTCAACAATGATTTTTTTTTTCTTTATGTTCCTTAATCCCCATCATTTCTAAAAATGGAACTTTTACAGTCATTTGAGACAAACAGTGGCCCATGTCTATGGAGTATACTTCATATCTGAGGACTTTGGTTTTTCAACTATAATGTTATACTTCATAGTTGGTTCTTCTTTCTTAGATTTTTTGTTTTCTATCTTAAGATAAGAAGTACTTGTTTCTTGTACCTTTGTTTTTCCTTCTTGTACAACAATATGATCTATGGTTTTAGTTATAATCTTAACCTTAGGTTTATTTTCATTTTCCCCAGGTCCATCTTTCTTTTGTACATACTTGGTATCTGTTTTATTTTCTTTTATAAAGATACCAGCAGGCTGACTACCAGTTTCACCAATTGTTCTATTCCTTAAATGATAGTTGCTTCTAGCTTTGTTCACCAAATCTGCAGTAATTATTTATTTTTCTTCATCTGAAGCTTTTCTGACAAATGGAATGTCCTGATTATTTTGTGCATAACATCTTACATGGTCATCTGTTTCTTCTGCTTCACTGTTCGACAAAATTTGTTGATGATGATTCTCTACATTCCCTTGTGAACCATATGAATCATGATTTTCAATTTCATTATCTGAATCTACATCATGACATGAATATGTATTTTTCATATTATAATTACATTGTTCACTTTCATCATTTTCTTGTTCTTCATTTGCTTTCAAATCTAAGGAAACAATGCAAAAATCAGGGTTGTGTGGGGCTTCACAAACCTCACACCAGAAATCATCATTGTGTAAATGAACAATATTTTTATGCAGAAGGTCTAGGGTTTTGTTCTCAGGTTTTTCTTTTCTAGGTGGGACAATAGGCTTCCCATTCTTAAATTGAGTTCCATAAGGATGATTTTGCATTCTATTCTGAGGATTATAAGTTTTGTTATAGGATGACCTATTATTTTGAGGAGCCCTATACTCTTTATATTCTAGTTCCTTTAGGTTACTCCTACTAAACCTTGAATCATCTCTTCTATTTAGTTTTCCAGACACCCTTATGTTCATCTCAATATTTATTGCTATCTTGTAAGCATCAGTGAGTGTTCTAGGATTCTTATCCCTAAGAGCATAGCCCATTTTTGAATCAAAAGCATTTAAATAGGTTTCTAGACACACCTCTTCATCCAACCTTATTTTCTAAAAAAATTTATGCATTTCTCTTTGGAATCTGGTATTGAACTCGGTGACGTCTTCATTGTAATTCTTTTTGATGTTATTGAACTCATTCAGTAAGAACCCTTTATTTGTCTTATCACCATATTGATCTTTAAATAACTCAATTAATTGATCCATAGAAGAAACATGTCCATTAGAAAGACTTCTAAACCATTCTCTAGCATCCTCTACTAGAGACTAAACAAAAAGATTCATCTACACATCTTCATGAGTAATATTCAAATCATCAACAAAATCAATGAATTTTCTTAAGTGTGCATCACAAGAGATGACATTATTACCTACAATTTTTGGGAGCTTTTATCCCACATCACCTACATCTTTTGGAAATGAATTTGGGTATCCAGGAATACCAATGAAATTAAATTGCTTATACCTTTCCAGATTCAATGGTTTCCTTTGGAAATTATTAGCCTCCTTGAAAGTAGTAGCTTTTGTTTTGGAAGAAGTTGTGTTCTCAGTTCCAACATAAGAATATTTGGAAGACTGCACAAAATCTATTTTCTTTTTCATTTCTATTGTTGCAACTTCCATCTGAGCCTTTTCTAACATATTTTCCATAGTTTCTTTTTCTATCCTTAGTCTCTCAAGATCAATATCCAATTTGGACATCTGCTCTGTTAAGGGCTTCTGAACTTTAGGTTCTTCAGGTTGGCTTTCAGTGACCTTTTGTTTACCCTTATCTTTATTATTTTGTGAACTAGAAGCTCTGTGAGCATTAGGTATTTCTTGGTCCTTTTGAGACCTCTCTATATTTTTTGTAGTTTGATGTCTTGAGGATCTTGTTTTAATTCTATCAACATCCTTATGCTCATGTTTTTTCTTTCTAAACTCCCTTTCTCTTTTCATCTGCCGAATAAGGGCAAGATGTTTCATGATGAGTATTTATTCCTCATCAAGCTCATCAAAAGGGATTTCCTTAGATTCTGAACTTATAGCATCTGTCCCTTCTCTTTCACTTGAAATAAAGGTAGTTGCAAGTGTTTCTAATCCTCTTTCTATAGCTTCTTCGTATTCGGAAGTATTGCCACCATGATTAGACTGATTACTACCTTCCTCTTTCCTAGTATTTCTTTATTTTCCTCTTGGAGGAGTTTCATCTATATTGACTTGGTTTCTTTTCTTCTTCCAAGAAATCTCCATTTTTTAGGATGCTGGGATTCCACCATCTAATGCAATTTCTAGATTATTTCTCATTCTAGACCTAGTATTCATACTGAAGGATATACTACTTGAAACTAATCACAGAGATTTTACTTTTAGAGTTGCCACCCACACTTCAGAATAATGAATACTATTAGAATGAATTATGCAATAACGAATATAAACTTAATTTTTCTCTTGGAGCTCAAGCATACATTATAGGCTTCCTTTTCAAATTTTACCCAAATTCCCCAGTAGAGAGACCAATTTATTAGGCAAATCGGATGGGATAAATTAATTGAAACTAGCTTGAAAATTTTGAATTGATGCACCAGAGAATGTAGGACAACTTTGAATATGATTGATTATATCGATCCCCAGCAGAGTCACGAATTTGTTAGTGTGACTCAGATGGGTAAACTTGAGACTGGTATTTGTGACTCTCTTTTTCAACCATATTCTAGGATATATCTGCAAAGTATTAAATTTTCTATGTTATTAGTCCCCAGTAGAGTCACCAATTTGTTAGGGTTTTTTCTTGTTGAACCTTCAACTAATGCTTGAATATTTGATTAACTCTATGACTCCCAATATCTGAAAATAATGACTCAAGCAAGAGAAAAATCTAATTGATGAGGATTGATGATAATGTCTGGGGAAACTATTATCACCTCCTTCTTTTTAGGTTCCACAACACCCAGGTAGGTATTACCTATATAAGATTTCTGTCTTACAGTATTAGTAAATGTGGATACTAATTTTTTTCCCTTTTACTTTATTACCTTATAAATTACTCTACATAAAACTGAAAACATCTTAACACAACATTTAACCATAAAAACTATTGAAATGATAACAAAAAATAGTAGTATTTTAAGGACATTTATCCTTATTCCTTTTATAGTTCTCAGAACTTAGGAGGGGAAACCTATTTTAATCCTCTCTTAAAGGGATTAGTATAATGAATTGTATATCTTGATTCAATTGCTTAGACTTATATGTTTTGAATGTAAATGTGAAAGATTTATGTATTTTAAATTGATTGGGTGATAATAAACCACTTGATAGATTCTAGACCAGTGCCTATCCTTGGGCTATAGAGTCAAAGATGAAAATCCATAGAAAAAGTAAATAAATATACTATAGATTGCCTTACAACCTATATGCAACTCGAGTAATATGCCTTACAAATCACACTGTCACTCCAACACTGCTGTATCAAATCCTCAAATACTGTTATACTCTCTGAAACTACTCATAAAACTTAGTTATTCCCTTGAAAGAAACTTGTAAGTAATTAGATAAATACCTTGTAACCAATATGTTTAAAATGTCTTATATATTAAACATAAAAGAGCATGCACAATAAGTAAAGAGACACCAACAATATAGAAGAGAAGTTGCACTGTATTTTATTTATATTCCTGCTTCATACATATAGAGGCTAAAGCTCAAAAACTCAGACAAAATTTTGTTGTCTGGATTATAATTATATTTCATCACCTTCTTCAAATGTTACAATAAGATCTATTTATAGGTTCAAACCATCTTGGAATCCTTAAGATAAGGATGCAACAAGCTTCAGATGGTTTAAGAAACTTAACCCTAAAAACATAGGAAAAGATAAAAGACAAGAAATCTCCAAGTGGTGGGAGGACAAAATTGAAGCATGAAATCTGATTTTGTACTTAGTCCTTTTGTGAATGTTGGCACCTTTTTCTGCATGTATTCATGAGAGTATCTGATAGTTGTAACAAGATCTAGTGACCGCCAATACAGACTAACTTACACTAATCTTTTCAAGATTACTAACCTTCCTGTGCTCATAGATCAGGTGCCATGTGTCCTTTATTCTTCATCCATAACATATAAATCAACAATGATAGGATTATTATTCTTAGGCTTTGTCATAATATCCCATGCTATCACATCCTCTTCCTTAGGCCACTCAAAATTCTGAATATTTTCTAGTTGAGTCTTCTGCCTTTCCCACCTAGCATCTGTAATTATTTTAATATCTAAAATGAATTTATTGCAGTCTGTTTCTACCTTTATTGCCTCATCCAAAAGATTATTAAACCTCTCCATATCTAATTCTCCTTGGTCAGAGACATAAATGTATTTATTAGGAAGTACACTATCAAATTCTGATCTCCATAACCCTAATGGCTTAACCTAATCATTTTCGATTCTAATAGGGGGTATAAATCTACTATAATCTATCCCAAACATCTTTAACTTAGCATCAATTTGATTACATTTTCCTTTGAAAAAGGATAAAGTGACCCCAATCTACTCTATCTCTATACCAACCATGGTTCCTATTTCTGCCAGATCTGATCTTAATGGTTGTACTGATGCTAATCTCTAATAAAATGAAGCTCTTCCAGACCAAGTTGCAAAATAAGGATTCAAAATTATAAAAAAGTTAGCCACTTCTACTTGTAGGCCTAGCAACCTTCCATAAGCCCCATATAACACATCAATATTATCTTTGATTGTGTCTACCCTATGCTACAAAATTGAAGCTAATGCTTCTAAAATCACATTGTTATGCTTTGTAACTCCCTGCTCTGTTTCAACAAAAAAATTCCCTGTATCTTTTGTTTGGATCTCAAAATCCATGACCTCTTTGGGCTCAACTGGGGTGGGCTCTGTTATTTCTATTAGTTGTTTGGTTATCTCATCTATGAGCTTCTTTTGTTCATTAATTGTTATTAATGCTAGCTCCCTATCCTTAACAATATCACTAGTGTTACTAGTGAGTTTCTACAATTTGTCTGATAGTTGGGTTGTCTTTGCCTCATTGAGATGAGAAAAATGAGTCATTACTTGGGATATTTCCATATCCCCTGTATTATCTAATATCCATATGATTTTATTTCCCTCCATCTTCTCGTGGATATTCAAAATGGTTGGCTTATGATCTTTAGGAGCCTAAGATTTACATTGCTAATGCCTAAGATTTAGGGTTATACCCAAACCCTCTAATCATGTCTCCAACCTGAGTTTCTGATGATAATTTGATGTCAAGTTGTCTTCTTTTTTGGTCAATTATTAATGCTGAGGACAAGTCCCAGCCCTCTATAAACAGTATCCCACTGGACTTGACTAATTGTCTTGCATGTTCAGGTATAATCTCCTAAGATTCAGGATCATAATCCTGCAAGGTTTGTAAGGTTTCCTTAGTAATAGGATCACCACCTTCCAATTGCAACTTCTTCCCAACTTGTTATTTATTCCATATAAGGAGATTCTTAAAATCCCTTATATTTATGAATTTTTCATCCTTGAGTAATTCCTCTTGATGCAACAACCTCTCATCTGTACCTTACCTTAGAGGCAATTCTTCCTCTTCTCCTATATCCTTTTGAAGCTTCTTCCCTGCCCTAATATATTTTCTTAATAAATGATCATAGGGTTTATCTCCAGTTATCAGGGCTCCAATTTTATCTATCCTTTTCTTCCTAGAAGACTCCCATGTTTCTATATTTTGTTTCTTTGGTGGGGGCTCATTTGTCACATCCTTTTCAGGGACCTTTGTTAGGTCAATGATGTCTTCCCCTTCTACTGCCCACCATAATGGAACTGCTTGATAATCTAGATAGGCATTAGGTGAAGGACAACCTTGATCACTGTCATCATCATATTCTGATTCTGAATTCTCTCAGTGGCCCTTTTATGGTACCACTAGTTCTTCCTCTAGATGATTACACAAAAAAGTATGGTTTTCAATCATTGGATCTAGCCTTTTTAGATAAGGCATGTTAGGGTATAAACCTCCAAACTTCATCCCCTTTCACTTTACCTACCTCTCCAGGTCCATAAGTTCATTGAACTTAATTTCTTTCCTATCCACCTCTTCATCATCTAAGATGTTTCTTATTAAATCCTCCTCCATACATTCCTTATGTACCTTTGTGAAGGGGATAGTTGGTGTCAATAATTTCCAAGCACTGAGAATAAAACCCTCTGTATCAACAAATCTATGCAAGGCAACATTCATCCTGTAATGGTTCATCTATGTGTTTCCAGGGTCTATAGCCTTCTTCCCAATAGTAAAATTATAGATCCTAAACTGCCTAGGGGTAAAAGTACCCTTCCTGTGTGGGTCTAAGTGCTCCCTATCAACCAAAATGAGCTGCTTGATGAAATCCATTGTGGCTATCCTTGGTGGTACATAAAATGGAAAAATGTGTGGAGGGTGAGGGCAACCAGAAACCCTCATTATTGTGAAGTTCTTTTCATAATAAAAGTCTCGCCAATTATGGTCTCCTGGCCATTTATCAAGGTATTGGCATGGCCTTAATAGTTGAATTACCTTAATAGGAAATCTGATTTTGTTAGCACCTAAGCATTTAAGGATTGGATAAATTATCCAATTCTCAAAGGTACAAAAATCCTACTCTCTAGAGGTGTAATTCCATACCCTAAGACAAAAATGAATAGGGTTGGCCTGACCTTGATGGAACCTCTATGGTTGAAGGCACTGATAGTTCATTATTGGGAAATTGTAGTAAAGGATCAAATGCATCAAGACTGAGTAATGCATAAACCTTGGGTGAACCTTCTTAGCTTGTATATCCACAAAACCCTAGTGCTTTTGGTCTATGATATATTGAATGTAATCATAATTAGAAGTGGCATGGAGGCTCTACATATCCAATACTATCATCAAAATGTCTTAGGTGATTCTCTTACCTCCATCATCCTTTCCAAGAACTCTGCATAATGTATATGCTATGTATTTGATATAAAAATTCATGTCTTTATAACAATATGGGGCTGCTCCTGGTAGGGGTACTATATAGGATTTCAATTTTTTGGAAACATGGTAGTCTTTAATCAATTTGGAAGCAATGCCAGACTCACTAGTATACCTATTTTCCAGGATTTTCAAATTTATCTCAGTGGCCATGTGGTAATAAAAATTAAAGGCCTTCATGAATATTTTTTGGTCTAATGTAAGAAAAGGTTTATTATCATCCCTTTTGATGGTCTTAGTTAGGGGATCATATCTACTAGCCAACTCTAAGATAAAGTCCACATCTACAAAGATGTCCGGAACAATTAACCTAGCAAGTCCATAGGTCCAAGGATTTGAGATTGGCATGGGAATATCACTATTATTCAAGAAGTAATTGAGAAAAGAATATCCTGAAGAACCTAGGGTTTTATCATCTCTTACAAAAGACAAGTCATCAACCAAGGTATCGGCACTTGCCTTTCTATTTTGTCTTGATCTTGGTAGTAAAGTGAGAAAATCATCTGAATAATTTCTTTTTCCCTTTGATTCATCATCGAAATCATCATTCCTTCCACTAGTGGATGCTATACTTTGTGCTCAGCTCATCTTTCTTTTCTGTTATGTTCTCAACCTTTATCACCAATATTGAAACAAATCTAGTTGCAAACTCTAACCACCAACTGTGAAAACCTCTGCAATTATGAATTCCAAAGTTTGAATATACAACAAATTGTACTCTCTATTAAATTTTGAATTACTAAATCACCTCTTTAGTTCACTGACTGCTGGAAAACCAACTCTTCTCAGAAAATACAAAACTCTATAAGCTCTTTGCTCTAAGAAATTGGAAACTGGTAAAATATAATGACAACGAACAAGTATACTTGTAAATTGAGAATTCAATGCAGATGTCTCTTCACTCTTAGCGAACTTACAATTCAGTCATTTCTGTCATTAGTATCACATATTGTGGCATCAATTTCTAGTTCTAGCCCTGGCATTCAAATTGTCAGACAATCAATTTTTTGATGAGTGTTTTTGAAGATAAAATCTTATAAAATTCAAAATGAGATTGAAATCAAATCTGATTGGCTGTATTAACTCATATTACGGCTACTTTTTCCATCTGTTAAATCTTTAAAATGTCATTTCTTAGCAATTTTCCATGATAGAGTTGTAGAAAAATATTTATTTTACTCTAGTTAACATCTAGCGACCCAGCGAATGAGTGGTCTCCTTGTCGCATGATGATTTTATTAACTACAGTATCCTCAAGAGACTTAGCGACTACCATAGGATCAACTATTAAATCAATGGTTGTCGTGATGTCACTTAATGTTTTAACTTGACGCTTCATCTTACAGAGATATGGTGACAAATCACTTTTGCTAACTGTTATTTAACTTGGGTTGCACCTAGAGACTCAGCGACTGTGAAATCTCTACGTCACTGCATAATTTCCTTAACTCATATTTAATTTGGAGACAACGCGACTGAAAACATTGGTCTCTTAATCATGTGATTTACATTATCTTTTAAATTTGCATCTAGAGACAATGCAACCATCGTTGATCATAGTATTCTCAGCATCTAATGGTTGTTGCTAAGTCTCGTAACCTTCATTACAAACCCTAATTCTTCATGAGACTTAGTGACAACTGAACACATGTCTCATCTTTTCCTCTTGTCTCTTAATTGCTTAATACCTTTTTACTTTTCAATCTTATCAAGAGACTACGTGAATACTGTCAGCTCATATCCCCATCTAATGGTTGTCGCTGAATCTCATGATCATTAACTTAACCCATTTTTCATCTGGAGACTTGGCGACAACACCTTTATTTTATCTGGCATCTGACCCCTGGTTTATTCAGAGATTTAGTGACCATTGAATCTCCTTGTCGCATGATAATTTATAAACCATAGTTATAATCAGGAGACCTCCCAACTACCGTTAGATTAAAAATATAATTAATGGTTGTTGCTAAATCTCTGATTCTTTCACTTCACTCACTTTTGATCACAAGACTTGGCGACAATGGTGAAACTTTAACTTATGAACTTAACTCATAACCATGGGTTTCATCAGGAGACAACACGATTGTGTAGTCTTAAACTCGCCAAAAAAAATGACTAACTCTACTTTGATTAGGAGACAATGCGACTATCGTCAGATCATAATTTAAAATCAACGGTCCATATTAAATATTAGAACCATTTTGGCATATTCCATTTTATCAAGAGACTACGTGACCAAGGCTTTTTTCCAAGTCTCCAAATCATAAAGAATATTTGGTTTTTCTTTTAAGACTTGGCGACTAAGAAATAAGCACATGCACATAATACTCAACTTAAGTCATGAAAAAGGTAATGTAAAAATAGAACCATCTTAGGAAATTTAGGGCTTAATGCATTTCAAATGAAAATGACCTAAGGGTTTAGGGTTTTTTGACCTTGTTAAAGAGATTTAGGGCTAGAGCAATACTTGCAGAAGTATGAAAACAACTTCCAATATGAATTTTGACCTTCTAAGAAAAAGAATGAAAAACACTTCAAAATTTTTTAGGGTAAACACCAAAACAAGAAATACAACCAACACTAGAAATTCTCTAGAAGTTAATACAAAATGATTTCCTATACATTGGTGTGTTCATAGGGGGATGAAATCAGCTTTTTGGGATAGGTGGTACATGGTATTTGACCAACCACCTTGTAATAATAATGAGGTTCCTTTATATTTTTTGAGGAAGCTATACTGTGAGTTTATCATTGGCGAGAAGCTGAATTACTTTGACTTTCGTGAGTTCCAGGGTAGAGGGAGAGGCTTTGCATAGGATAGACCTAGGGCACATAGGATTACCTGACCATAAGAGGGTAGGCGTACTATGAGAAAACCCCTCATTCATGTTGTGGTCCCATTTGTGGTGAAGGAGTCTATGGATAGATAGACTCTTCATGCAGTTGCATCATTGATTGATGTCATTATCCAGGATGGCAATTAGTTAGTTGGAGACGATGGATCAGTGCCACCTCCATCTTCATCAGATGCACCATTAGGATCATCCCATCCTGCACCAACTCCATCACCATCACATGCACCATTAGGATCATCTCATCCCATGCGAGCTAAATTATCATCATATATATTTCCAGGGTCAGCCCAGCCCATTGAGCATATCTGCATTAGTTGTAATGGTATATGTCATGGGGTAGATAGCTAGGTGAGTGCAAATGGTTCAACATCCAATTCATGTGTACATTGTGGAAAAATATGTTAGGCATCCACTATTGAGGATGTGGCCCTCACAGATGATCAGTTGTTGATGGTGTATTGTTCAGAGCCGACACAGGTTTGTTTAAATTTGTGTTTTGACATGTTATTTTAATTAATTACCTAAATCTGTTAAAAGTAAATAAAAATTTATGTATAGAAGAATCTAAATTGATACATGAATAATATGCATTGCAAGGTGCAACTGGTGGTACAAGCACACCAAGGAGTGCTTTTTATAGTACACGTAGACATGTAGCTCAAACACATGAGGTAATGTTTTATAAATATTCCTAAAATAGAATACTACGTTATTTTGAAAATATCATATCTTAATAATTTGTATTGTGGTAACTTAGTGTATGTTTGTTTTCTATTTATTTATGATCAAATAATTTTTTCTAATGTAATTCGACTCAAGGAATTCACTTCCTTGTCTAGCCATCACGACTCAAATTGAATTGAACTCTCGCCCTCCATCCTTAGACTCAATTCAACCAATGCTAAACTCATACATAGACTCATACCCCAACCAATCAATTATTGGCTTCTAAATCAACCTTGAACATCATTCGGATCATCCAACCATCATTCTTTTACTCTTATTTCTTGTTCAAAATCATGAATATAATCTCTGATTGTTCATTGATTTGGACTATCCTTAATCCTTCAATACACTTGCATGGCCTTTTGAAGACTCCCAACATATATGATGCAGAGGTGGTGGTTGGTTACCTCATTGATCATGTCTAACAACAATCCATCTCCTATTTTTAACAACTTCTCACTTCCAAAGCCCCCTCAAGGACTCACCTTCTAGGCTACCCCAAGTGCTCCTAGTGCTTCCCAAAATTCCATATCTCCACTCATGACTTCAACCTTCATTTCAACTCCATAAATAATATCCTTATAGGATATCTACCATATTCCATCAACCCATTAATCCTGGATAACCAATCCCTTACCCAACTCTCACATTCAACCCTTAAAGCTAGTATCCCACACCAGTCACTATTTTTTCCTTTTCTCTAACATTCCCCAAATAACTAAGGAAACCAAAAAATGATTGAGATACCCTTTTGGGATCTTTAAATCCTCCCTAAGATTTAGTATATACTCCTTTGGACCATACCCAAGATCCAATACTCATGTAACCTCCAAACTAAGCCTAATTCTCCTCATTTACAAATCAACCCCTAACTCCACTTACTCTCATGAATCAAAAGGATGAAACAATCCTTCTAGGGGTTAGGAAACAACATATTTTCAACTCTCCAAGGCTCTATCCTTTATCTATGGCCTTAGCCACTAAACCCTCACTTCTAGGATCACACACCTAGGGTCTGATCAAAAGG
>MU225217.1:1438181-1458770 GCA_018584345.1 Thuja plicata | reverse complement strand
CAACATATCATTACTAATCCAAACTGAAATTAATCTAATTATGCAATTTAAGCTCAAAAGCATGAAATAATCAATGCAAATTTCACTATAGATTTGATGCTCTCAAAAATCATCCATCCCAAATGAAGAAAATGAGGTCCAATTTATAGAAAAGGCATGGAAAGAGGGTGAAGAGTTTCTTGAAAAGAAACAGTTGCCTCTTCATTTCCAAGAATTGAGATTGAGACAAAAAGCATGAATTATTAATAAAAAGGATGTATTATTGCCACATGAGTGACCTTTCATATAGAATTATAGAACTATTTTTGAGGATAATCCCTTCAATCATTTAAATAACTGTTCAATTCTTTTTTATGTATATTAGCTAAAGGGGGTGGAATTAATTTAATTTAAAAGCACTTAGGACTTTAGAATTAAATCAATTAATCATAGGGATTTTTTAGCTAATAAACCTTGATAATTTATGAAATAAATATAATGTCAAATTTATGCAAATTTGGGTTTTCTGCATTTGAGACTCAATAAATTAAAGTCAATTAGGAAGAGAAATTGCCTAGTACAATAGGACTTCGATGATGAGAAAATTGAAGGAATGCACCAAAATTGATTAGGATTATAAGGTGCCAATTTTGGGGTGTTACATTTTTCCCCTCTTTGAATTGATGCATGAACAGTGCATTGATTCAAAGAATATTCTGAAGTGAAGATGAAGATTTTGGAAGTCTAGGTTAGGTCACCAAGACACTGATCAGATTAAGAAGTAGAATCATCTGAGAGAATATCAGAATTGGGGTTAGATTGCCCCAATGTCCACTGATAGTTGATGAAGATCTAGGACTATCTTTAGAATCAGGGTTAGATTTCCCCAATACGAAGGTTAGCCCTCTGAGATCCAGGTTAGATTGCCTAGATAACGGTCTAAAGATTTTTTGAGAGCCATCTTCAGAATGAAGTGTAACTTTCATGAATTAGGGTTAGATTGCCCCAATACCTAATGAGATTTCAAGAATCATCTCCAGAATGAAGCTTAATCCTTGAGGATCTGAGTTAGATTTCTCAAATACCTAGAAAGATAGATGACAAGATTCAAGATCATGGAATATCCAATTTCGACCATAAGGTACAAAAAAATGAATATGCCCCAAGTGATGAGATGCCCCTAATCATGGGGATTTTTGATTTAGATCAGACTGATTTGAGAATAATGCAAAAATATTTATTGATGCAATCATCCTACCCCCTTGGGAGTGAAATCAAAAGATGACACATCATAATGATGAGAGAGAGAAATCACAGAGAAATGAGATCAAAGATCCAGAAAAAAACCAGAGAGATCCAGAGATAGATCAAGAGAAGACAAAATTGATTTAGAGTGATCGAGAGGTCCTGTTGATTAGGTTTGACCATAGTTTACCAAATTTGATGAGAGTTGACTTTGATGAAAAGATTGCAGAAGCCGAGAAAATGATAACAAGAGATAATCCTGACATAAAAGCAATGTCAGAAAATTGACTGCACAAGCGTTCGATTGTGTCAGTCCCAAAATTTTAAAATGCAATTTTGAGCTGCTTAGGAGTGTCAGATTTTGATTTCGATAAAAAAATGGATTCAGAATGGTCCATTTAGCTAAGGGTGCAATTTTTGCAGAAAACGAAGCACTTTGAAAAATCAAGTCAAAAACTATATAAGGACCAGAGGGGTCATTTTCAAATCATTATTCACATTTTGACTTTAGCGATGGCGAGGGCTCCAACTGACATTGATAGAATTCCCATACATTTACACTGATTTGAGCACTCCCAATGACACAACCGACCACTGGAGTATGATGCACCTATGAGTATCACAACTTGATCCTGCATTTCAATTTTTTTATCAGTTTATAGCATTTTAGCATGTTTTAGGCATTTTTAAACTTTGTCATGTCCAATCTCGCATGAGGAAATAGTTTCCTTGTGCCGACATCAGTCTCCTTTCATGTGAGGAATCTGATTCCTCACGCGGGTCAGGGGTTCCTCGCACAGGCCCCTCCCCTGCGCTCGTGTGAAGAGCGCGCTTGCGCTGCGTGAGATTTCTAAGTCTCATGCAAACCAGAAAGCTCCCACGGGAAAAGAGTTTCCTCACATGGGAAAAGAGTTTTCTCACATGAAAAACTTGCCAAAATTCAAAAGTTTTCTTTTTTTATGTTGCAGAGTCAGTCTATTGCAATACCTTAAAACTGTGTGTAGGATAGATCCATAGCTATATTTACTATCTTTGCTTTGAAAAATCATCATGTTGAGGTATTAATCCAATTTTGTCACTTGCTTTGCAGGTTGACCTCCTTGACATCAGTTTCCGATCACATCATCTTGTCATGGGTGAGATACTTCAGAGGCTATTAGATGCTGATGGTGCCCACATTGATAGGGTAGGATTGACTTACCTTTGTGATGCACCCAATATTTGGGTAAATCATGGCTTACTAGGTGCCCTGGTTGAGTGTTTCCACTCAGAGACGAACACCTTTCACTTACCACAGGGGGAGATGATGGTTACTCCTGAGGATATTTATAGGATTTTGAGAGTGCCTTTCTATGGAGCTCATGTGGAGTATGACATGCTGCCTAGAGCAGGTACAACAAATTTGAGAGCAGTTTTCTAGGATGATTTTGTGATGGGCCAGGCCATCTCGTGGGAGGAGTTGATTCATGGCTACGACAGAGATTACCCACTAGCAGTTGTATTAGAACTTTTCCTGAGTTGTCACTTGGTTCCTGATAGCGGTCTGTATGGATTGGAGTGCGGCTGGGAGACATGTTACAGAAGATGCTAGCCACACTTGTAGTTACTTTTGGATGGGGTGAGTGCATGCTTGCTCAGATGTACCATGAGATGTATGAGATTGTGTATTGAGGTGCACATACCATGGTGGTGGGAGTAGTTGTCCTTCAGATCTAGGCTTGGGAGCACCTTCCCATATGCAGACCAATATTTCATGACACATGATATCCTTTAGAGTTGTACATATACAGGTATGCAAGTCTGATGACCCAGCCCATGCTGGGTAAGACCGAGCAGTGGAGATCACAGATAGATGACATGGCCATAGTCATATGGTGGCCTTGGATAGCCACTAAGGTATGGGATGATGCTCGTCATGAGCTATCATATATGTTTTGTTCACGTCCTTTGATTAGGTGTACTATTACCATCATTAAGCACTTCTTTCTTATGCGCGTATTTCACCAGTTCAAGAGACCACAGGATGTGTCTCAGGAGTATTGCACTTATGCCTAATTCATCGATGAGATGAAGAAGGGTTGGGAGCGATAGCTTGATAGGGGTCACAGTATGATAGATGCCCAAGCACCACCAGCCAGGTGGGATTATATGGCCATAGTGACAAATGAAGGTATGACACCTGCATACATAGATCACATGTTAGCCCATCCATTCCTTAGACTTATAGCTCCATTTGGTTTGATACCTCATATACAGTAGGCGGTATGGCCACCACTACAGCAGCAGGTTCCTCCATGGTACATTAGCCACAGGGACAACACCCACATTTATAGCAGTAGGAGAGAGTTGTACGACCGAGGACATCTCAGACTAACATCCCTGTTAGACCCATGGGATCAAATGTAGGTGCTGGGCCCAGTGGTAGTCAGGATAGAGCCGTTGAATAGGGAGATGACACTATTATGGCTGATGTTGTTCTAACTAATCCACCAGCCGGCAGACAGGTAGCATAGTTGCAGGAGGCTCTCTGGAGAGTCAGAGAGAGAGCCCGACAGTCTCAAAGGGAGCGCGATGACCTCCATATGCAGGTGATTATTTGGGTTACGTAGATATTTGAGCAATCTTGAGAGATCTAGGAGTTACGAGAGCCACTGGCTAGATCATAGCTACAAACTAGATACGAGGCTGCTCAGGCTTCTTATTACTATGTTGCATACACTATTGCAGTTCCTGAGGTGGCAGATCAGATTTAGCCTTTTACAGAGTATGCTGGTGCACGAGCCGTTCCACTAGGACCATCTCCACCAGGACCTCCTCCACCAGGTCCTCCTCCTTAGTAGTAGGGCATACCACCCCCTCCACCTCCACCGGGTGGTTAGATCTTGATATTCATTGTACCACCATTTTGACATATTATGCTCAAGTAGCACCCTTGTACATTTGACCAATCGATATTTATATGAGCTCAATTTTTGGCATCATTGTACATGTTTATATATTGCTTTAGATGTGTATGTTTTATGAGATGATTTCCTATATTATTAGATGTATGGATTAGAAATGTATGCCATGGATGGATATACACATGTTTTATTAATGTATGAAAATGCTATGATAGATGTTGGATGGATAAATGCTATGTATGATTTGATTTATGATTATAGTGGATACACATGTTTATGGATATATAAATGCAAATGAATGTATGGAAATGCACTTTTTGGAAATGAATGTAATGCAATGGTACTAATCATCTCATGCAGGATATCGCAATATACAATAGTACTAACCAAAAGAACATGAATGAAGATCGAGAGCGAGGACCAGACACTTGTGCAGTCAAGAGGAAACCATGATGAGAGATGAGGACCCTTGAAGAATGAGAAGACAATGAAGAGAGCACCAAAACTGCCGTGATACAAACCTAAAATGCGAATGCAAGTCTACAATGCAAATGCAAGCCTAAGCTAAATGCAATCCTAGGACTTGGTTGTTAGAATCATCATATTTATCATCATCGAGTGCTTTTGGATCATCGGAGTCAATATAATCCTTACTGGTGCCACTGCAACCATAAGAATATGAATATAACTTTCATTGGATAAAATGTAGGAAATGAACATAAGCATCGAGGCACAAAAGCCAAGGTGACCTGAACATTGTTTCCAGCTTGATGTAGTAAGAGTTCACAAGTAAACAAACAGAGCAATAAAATTCAAGGAGATAGTTCCAACCTCCCCTTGGCATACAAATAAACAAGATCAAGGGATGTGAGGATTTTCCACCTTAATGCAGAAGCTCTTATCACATACACCCTGTTTATTTGACGTTTCCAGATCATCGAAACCACACCAACAAGCAGTAGACAAAGAAAATATCAATGAAATTCATGAGAACAGAAAACATACCAAGAAAGAGTCAATCATATCTCAGCATGTTTCAAGGTTTACAAATGTGTCTATGTGTGGGGTGTTGAAAAACACCATCATGCTTGTGAGTGCAATGTGTTTTATTTCTATCGAGAGATGTTTATGTCGTGAGATATTCGATGTGTGTTGAAAAACATAGATGTGTCCAAAGAGAGTGTTAAAAAACACTGTTTGATTAAGGTGTTGAAAAACACCAGTTTGTGCTAGTAGAGAGTTGTCCTTTAGAACTGACAAGATTACTGACTCAAGTGTAAACCAAAGAGCGATCGAAATGGGGTGCCATGCCCCCAAGTAATGAACAGATCAAAGCCAAACAAACAAATACCAAAATGATGGGAGAAATCTCAGCAATATAGAGATAGTAGGCAGACTCAGTGAGAACCACTGGTGACTGTCGTGAGAGAGATTCTCAAGAAAGAAGATTGATAACAAGATCGAAGCATCATCAGGCAGATGCAGTGAGATCCACTGGTGACCGATGCAAAAAGGAGAAAGACTCCAAAAGATAAGACAATATCCCCTAGACAAGGAACATGCCCCTGAGTGTGACCAGTTTCAATCCATGTGAGGTCAAGAAAAAATATTGAAGATGACTAAAAGCAAATGCAAGAACACACTAAAGTAGGAAAGCAAACTAAAGCAGGAAAGAAAACTGAAGCGGGAAAGAAAAAGAGCAACTGTGAGAAAGCCAAGAGATGCTATGACAGATAAAGCATTGTGAAACAAGAGGCACCCATTTACTAGGTTTTCACCATCTTGGCAGAAATTCTATTTTTGCTACCATGACACCTGTTTACCAGGTTTTCATCAATGGCACATTTTTCTCTTTTTCTCTTTTTTTGTATTTTCATTTTTTTCAAATTTTTTTGTACTTTTTTATTTTTTCATTTTTTTGGTATTATCAAGGTGCCTGTTTACCAATTTTCACTAGGATAATAGATACATCAAAGTGCCTGTTTGCCAGGTTTTCACTAAGATGATCATTTTTTCAGGACATTTTACAATTTTTAGGATTTTCTCAGAATAAAATATGTACATGAGCATGTAAAAGATATCTCAACTATAGAATTTCTTCAGGTGAAGAGCGTTGATGGGCTCTTTGAGTTTTTCACCTTCTATAGTGTAGAGCTAATAGGCACCAGACCCAAATACTATAGTAATAATATAAGGACCAAGCCAGTTTGGCTCAAACTTTCCCTTCCGAGTCCGCTGTTGCTGATTCTTAGGGTTCTCTCTCAGGATGAGATCACCCATTTGGAAGTCTCTTGGTCTAACCTTCTTGTTATATCTCTTAGATATCCTCTTTTGATATGATCTGAGATGATCGAATGCCACCTTCCGACGTTCATCTAGAAGTTCAAGCTCTTGTAGCCAAGATATTCTGATATTGTCATATGTAATGAGGCCCTTCAGAGAGACTCGCAAGGTATGAATCTCAACCTCAATAGGCAGTACTGCATCTGCACCATAGAATAAAGAAAAGGGCGTGGCCCCTATTGGAGTTCTTATACTGGTGCGATAGGCCCATAAAGCTAGATTAATCTGGAGATGCCAATCTCATCCAAATTTGTGTACAGTACGGTGCAGGATCTTGAGAATTGTCTTGTTGGAAGCTTCAGTCTACCCATTACCTTGGGGGTAATAAATAGAAGACCAATGTTGAATAATCTTGAACTTAGTGCATAAATTTGTCAGATCTTTGCTCTAGAATTGTCCTCCATTGTCAGTGATAATAGAGGAAGGTACACCATATCTACAAATAATATAGTTTAGTATGAACATAGCTACAGATTTTCCATCATCTACTCTGAGAGGTACTGCCTCAACCCATTTAGTAAAATAATTTGTAGCAATGATGATGTACTTATGTCCTCTTGAAGAAGATTCATATATCTGACCCACTAAGTCAAAATACCACTGTTGAAATGGCTAGAAAGTGATTAAGGGAATAAGATCCTTGGCTGGAGAATGAATCAAATTACCATGGAGTTGACATTGTTTGCAAGACTTGGCAAACTGTGTAGCTTCCTTCTCCATATCAGGTCAATAATAACGAGCTCTAATAAGTTTACGAGCTGGTGTCAGACCATTTGAGTGAGAACCACAAATGCCTTCATGTACCTCCTTTAACCCACATTTGGACTCATCAGGTTCTAGACACCTAAGGAGGGTACCGTCTAGACCTCATCTATACAAGTCATTTTCTATGATGACATACCGTGAAGCACTGCAGATTAGGTGATGTTTTTCATTTCTAGTATATGTGTTAGGAATAATTTGGTCATGGAGGTAAGAGTAGATATGATGGTAGCGGGATGAATCATGTCCAATGACTAAACAAATCATCCGGGAGTCAGGAGAGTCATAGGCAGGGTAGCATAATGTCTCCACTAGGAACTCGTGTCTGAAATCATTCTCTGGCATTTGTAACATAGAAGCCAAAGTAGCCATAGCATCAGCTGCTTTATTATCCACCCTAGGAATTTGCTAAAAAGTGACATGTGAAAAGTATTTCCTAAGGGTGTCAACCATCTTTTTATAGGGCACTATTTTTTCATCTTTCATCTGATAGATGTTATTCTCTTGATTGATAACTAGTTGTGAGTCTCCAAAGACTTTTAGTTCATCCACTCACCATTCAATAGAAATATTTATCCCATTGATCAAAGATTCATATTCGGTAGTGTTATTGGTACAAGGAAACATCATTTTGTATGCATTTGGTAAGGAATACCGCTAAGGTGTGATAAACAAAATTCTAGCTCCTGACCCCTATTGGGTGAATGATTCATCAAAGAACATTGTCCATGTCTGATGCATGAGAAGCATGATGGACTCATCTAGGAATTCCATCCTTAATGGTTGATGATCTGTAATGGGTGCTTCAGCCAACTGATCCCTGATTTCCTACGCCTTAATAGCTTTCCTCTCAACATATGCAATATCAGATTCACTAAGGAGCATGATCCATTTAGCTAGTCTTCCTGTGAGGGTAGCTTTACTAAGTAAGTATTTTAATGGATCAATTTTTGTGATTAACCTTGTAGTGTAAGCCAACATGTAGTGTCATAACTTCTAGGAAGCGAACACCACTGCTAGACAAGCCTTCTCAATTACAAAATAATTCATTTCGTAAGAGACCAATATTCTGCTAATGTAGTAAATGGCTCTTTCTTTATGATTTTGATCCTCTTGGGCCAATAGTGCACCCAAGGATGTTTCCATTGCTGAGATATATAAGATCAAAGGCTTCCCCTAAATAGGAGGCATCAATATAGGAAGATTGGCTAGATATTTCTTAATCTGTTGAAAGCCTTGTTCACATTCTTTGTTCCAGTCATAAGTCACACCTTTATGTAGAGTTTTGGTAAATGGTTGTGACTTGTCAGCTTGTTGCGATATGAAACTCTTGATAGATTGGAGCCGACCTTGGAGACCTCTAATTTGTTTGATATTACAGGGTGGAGGCATTTCCATTATAGCTTGTACCTTTTCTAGATCCACCTCAATTCCTTTCATAGAGATAATATAGCCCAGTAATTTTCCCGAAGTAACCCCAAATGCACATTTATTAGGGTTAAGATGCAAACTAAATTTTTCCATACGACCTAGTATAGGACCTAGATCAGTGAGATGTGTCTTTCTGTCCATACTTTTAGCAAGTGTGTCATCCACATAGTCCTCCATTGTCCTATGCATCATGTCGTAAAATATTGTAGTAACAACTCTTTGATAAGTAGCTCCAGCATTTTTTAGACCAAAGGGCATAACATTCCAAAAGAATGTACCTCATGCACAAGTAAAAGTAGTATTCTCTTGGTCCTCTGGCACAATTTTGATTTGATTATAGCTAGAGAAACTGTCCATTAGCGAATACATCTCATATCCCGCTGTCATATCCATGATCATGTCAATATTGGGAAGCAAAAAATCATCTTTGGGACATGCCAACTTTAAATCTCTAAAGTTTGTGCAGACTCTGATATATTTTTCATGTTTAGTCACTGGGACTATGTTAGAGATCCACTCTGCATAATCGATTGCTCGGATGAACCCAACTTTTAGAATTTTTTCCAATTCTGCCTTGATCAATAAAACCACATGCAGATGCATCTTTCTAAGTTTTTGTTTAACTGGTTTCACACCTAGAGCTATTGATAAGTGATGCATAATGAGATTAGGATCCACACCCGGCATGTCAGAATATGTCCATGCAAAATTTATCTTTTTCTCCTGGAAGAATTCTATGAATTCCTTAAGTTCCTCTGTAGATAATGACTTGGCCACATGAATGATGTGTGGATGTTCTTCTATTCCTAGATTTACCAGCTGAGTTGGCTCAATTAACACTGATGAGCATTCCTAGAAGTGACTCAGAAGTGCATCAAGTATCTCATCCTTAGATGCCTCAGAGAGGTTTTCACCTTTGGATACGTCTTTTCTTTTTACTTTTTTTGGCTTTGATACAGCCACAATGTGGTTTTCACCATCAGAGCGCCTATTTTTTCTTCTTTTAATTTTTTGACTAAGATACTTGATGTCAGCCTCACTCATGTTGACACTTTCTTCACTAGTGGAGGATGTCACGGGTTCCACAGTGTGAAGGTAGCAGGCTCGGGTGTAATCATTCTGGAATGTAAGGACTTCACTGGATGAAGACAGGGAATTTCAGTCTATTAATTCAGGATGTTGGAGGGAAAGAGATGTGATAGGTTCAAGTGCGTTCATAGTATAGTCATTGAAAGTGTTAACTAGCAAGCTAAGAGCTAAACCAATCTCATCCAAAGGTGTGTTTGAATCCTTTGGATCCCTAACAACTGAAGTAGAAGATATGTTAACACCTATAGACTCAGACTCATTAGACCTTTCACTAGACCCCTCACTTACATCAAGAAGTCTTTCATGAGAGCCTTCTGACAAACTATCAAACTCATATTCATGAGAGTCTGTATCTGAACTCTGACTTGGGTGCTTGCACCATGAAGTTTTTTGAGTTCTTGTAATACTAGCCTATTCTTGTGCTAACCGTTCTTGAAACTCTGGTGGCATATATCATTCACCTTGGAAGTTAGGATCTTGCAACTCTTTCCATTGTTCATAGGTTAGTGTCTCAAATGGAGTCATTTTATCAGAATCACTGTTAGTATCGGCTGTACTGATGCACAGTACAAATTTATCTGGCTCAGCAAAGAATGTTTCTAGGTCTAGAGGAATGGGATAAGGAAAGCAATCCTCATCAGAGCTATCTTCTATGGTGTCGACTACAACTGTGCCTTTAGGTTCTGGTGAAGGCTCTAGTTTTGGCACAAATTTATTGATCCCTAGATGGAATGGGATCTTTTTGAAACCTAAACCAATAGTGTCTTTTGTCTTTTGACCTATAGCTTGAATAGGTTCAAGTAACCCATTACCATTCACCCCTATTGGGCCACTCCCTTTGTACCCAAAATGTTTCATAATCTTAAGAACTTCATTGTTGGGATTTAGTTCCTGAGCCGGGGCAGTCTATTCAGCTATGTTCTTTCCTTTACAAAGCCAATCCTTAATAGCTCTTTCCTCATCTTCATCTTCCAATTGTGTAGAAGACCATACAAAGACACCATCATAAAATATCTTAGGAGTATTAGAAGATTTGTTGTTCTTAAAAGGTCTCCCATAAGAATGGGGAGACGGAGGTAGAGCTGCTAACGAGAGCACAGGTTCTATTTGATATCCTCCCATGCCTATGTCTATGATTTTCAGTGTCTATTCCATATCTCTGAGTTTGGCATCACAGAGTTCTATGTATTCTCTATTAGTTGGAACAAGACTATCAGCTGATTGAGTGAGTGCATTACATGAAGAGTCCATACTAGTAGGAATTGTCACCTCTATGCCTTGAAAAGAAAACTTAATACACTAATGGTATGTAGAAGGAACCGCTTGCATCTCATGGATCCACAGTCTCCCTAGCAAGATATTATTTGCAAGAGGAAGATCTAGCACCTAACATGTGACATCTCTTTCAACTAGACCAACCCGAATGGGTAGCACAACTAGACCTTTAGATTTTCTCTCTTCTTCATCATAGGATTTTATGGTAATTATTTTGTGAGAATCTATGCGGTCTTTTCCATAACCTAGCCAAACAAGAAAGTGGGCAGAGAAAATATTAAAACCAACACTGTTATCAATGAGGACATGACGGACTAGCTGTTTGCTGATCATGACTTCTATATGTAGGGGAGAATTGTGCGGGTGACTAATTGAGTGATCATCTTCTTCAGAGAAGGACAAATAATGCGGTGAAGTAAAGTGACCCACCATGGATTGAAAGTGATCTAGATTGATATCTTTGGGGACATTAGCTTCTATGAGAGCTTTGTCTAGAATCTACCTATGAGTAGGCAAGATCTTCAATAGCTAAAAAATAGTTATCTGAGCATTGGTCCTTTGAAGCTGGTCAAGAATGCTATAACCAGCAGTAGGATGCGTAGGGACCACCTTCGTGGTCTTTTTGGCAGAGCCAACAACAGTCTTATCCATAGTTTTTTTTGGCGCGGATGTAGCAGCAGAAGGGTTAGGACCCTTGATAGTGATTTTAGCTTGAGATCTAGTAACAACATTCACACAATCTTGAGATGTTTCAGATTCCAATAATTGAGACCCAGGGCCTCTCAAGACAAACAGGGTTCTGGGTTTAGAAGCATTCCCACTTCCCTTGCTAGTAAACATATTGCAATATTCCACTTTCACTGGTTCAATCATGTTGATACCATTATCATAAGTGGTATGTGCATAAATAAATTTGGAATTATTATTCTAAGCATTGGAGGACTCACCTGTCTTGTGGTGAGGAAAGGGATCTTTGAATGCCTGATGATCTGAATTCTTGCTATGATTCTCCACAATGATAACCTTGTTATCAATCAAATCTTGAACTTTATGATGCAATTGGAGACATGTAGCAGTCTTATGACCTTTGTTTTGGTGGTAGTCATAGTAAGAATTCTCATTCCACCAATGAGGTCATGGTTGTGGATCGTATAGATGTTTCTCCAAAGGAGCAAGAATCTAATTTTGCACCAAATTTTTGAAAACCACATCAAGCGGTTCTCCTAGAGTGGTAAATTCATGCTTGGGTCAGGCTACCCAAGGTTTGTTGCCAAAAAATCTAGAAGGCTGTTGAGTATTGGTTGTAGCCTTTTCAATAGCTTTGGTCACTTGTATACCAGAGGTGAGATTGAGGACCGGTTTTGAAGAAGTTGAAGTCACGTTATCGACCACCCCATCATTCACAACATCCCTATTTTTGTTGGAAAAATTCCCTTTATCTTTGTTGGAAGATGAGAGGTTTTGTTTGTTATCTTTATTGAAAGTCAATTCACCTTTTTTAATCATAAATTCTTCTATTCTAATAGCTTTTTTTATCATACTATCAAAATTAAGGGGACCTTGAAGTTGGACTTGATACCCGAAATCAGGGGTGAGATTATCCAAGAATATATCGAGTTTCTTGGATTTGGGTATTTTGTGAGGGTACTTTGTGCAAAGTTGTCTCCGTCTTTGGATAAATTTTAAAAATGGTTCCCCTTGCCTTTGCTTGAGGTTGCAAAGGTCCCTTATATTGACAAGATGTTGAATATTGTGAGAATAATGTTGTATAAAGAGATTGGCAATCTCGTCAAAAGTCTTGATACCAGTGGGTAGTTGCGATAACCACTCCATGGCAAGTCCACCCAAACTTCATGGAAAAAGATGCATCAAATATGTTTGATCATGTATAAACTCCATCAATAAGGCACAAAATTCTCTTAAATGATCCTGAGGATCAGTGGTACCTAGATACTTGTCATATTTAGGAAGCTCTACACCTTTGGGGAAAGGTGGCATAACAATACTCTTATCAAATGGAAAAGGAAATATGCTTTCCATTGTAAACTATTGCATGGGTTTGTCCTTATCCTTCATAAGTTGGCTGATTTGACCTTGCATGTCTTGAATTATTTTATGCAATTTTGAGGTCTCACTTTCCTCTTCCTTAGCGGCAAGCGTTTCCACTTGGAAGTTTGTGGGTAACTTGACCCCTTGTTTTACCAAATCTAGGAAGTATTTTTCTTTGTCTTCCACAAGGAGTGTTTCCATCATTTTGATGAGAGCTTTATTAGAATTTGTTGTGTCTATGTCATTTTGAGTTATTGGCTCATCATCATTACCAAGGATTTCATATATACTATAAGTCTGATCTTGACCTTGGTGATGTTCTTCTTCTTGATGACCTTGTTCATGTTGGGATTGGTCATGACCTTGCGTGTAATCGAAAGGAGATGTCATGGTGTTAACATGAGATTGTTCCATGTGCACTCCTTCAGTATGAGTGTGTTTATCATGTTGAGGACTCGTAACCAATGTGCACTTTGGTGAATCAAAAGGATTGAAGTGTTGGAAAGGATCACTACGGCAGTGAGGATCATCAATAGGATCAACCCAAATGGGTGATTTTTTGAAGCCTAGTTGATCTAAAAGAAATGGATTATGCTGATCTTGAAACAATGGATTAGAACACACCTGCAACACTAGTTTCTGATTAGGACTCAGATCTATACTGAATGGGAAAGAGGAACATGAAGATCCCTCTTGATTATCAACTTGAATAACAGGTTCAAAATGACCTTTTCCTTGATTGTGAGGTTTAACTCTACCTACTCCGGAACCGCGTATGGGAAAAATATTCCCGCTCCTAGTCTTAATAGGCATAGACGAAGCTGAAATGAGAGGAAATTTAAGATCTGACTCAGAACTCTATCTCTAGAGATATCAAAGAAAAAAAAGAGGTAAAAGGCTAGAAAAGCCAAGGTGTGAGATGCACCCGGCATGAATCATCGGAGGTATGGCTAGAACAACCGAGATATGACTATCATGTTGCAAGGTACAAAAAACACAAAAAGATAGGATGGAGACAAAGAGACAAGACAAGTTTGAGTAAGAATCAGTTAGTTTACAACTCGAAACAACTAGTTTTAGACTGCAGACAATGAGGAAATAAGCAATCAAACCCCAGACAAAAGGCAGATCAAGCAGATAAATGGACTCAGTTCTCAAGATAAAAACCAGATTTCAAGACATAGTGAGAACTGTTCTTTGACAATAATTCTAGGTTTAGGATAGTTTTATGATGATACAAATCAGAAATCTCCATTTCAAGGTGACAAGCATTCATTTACAGACACGAAGTTTCAATCAAGAAGTGGTGACACAAGTAGTAGTCGTAAACAGTTCTGCCAAGGACAAAGCAACTTGGAAGAATTATGGGAGTCTTTGTTTGATGATGATTTGGATAGTTTAAGACTCAAGAACAAACACTCAGTTATGTCTATAAAGAAAATTGTTTGAGAAGAAAAAATCTGTGCCCCGCTGTCTTATGCGTATGCATGCACCTCACACAATAGTGTCACCCTCGAAAGAGCACCCGTGTTTTTGGTGTTTCCAAGGACTAAGTATATATGTTCAAATGTTACCCTTAAAATAGTGGCCAGTATCATATACCACTTCAAACATCCAAGTGCATACCTATGTCGAGAATCTAGGGGAGAGATTCTTCCCTCTCCCTATGCACAGATTATGTCTCCTTTCGGAGGTGAACTGGGTAGGCATCTAACTAAGAGAGTGTTTAGTAGGCTTCCATTCACAATAAGCTTTAGTGCCTCTAATATAGAGTTGGGGCCTCATAGCCACACCAACACTTGTAAGTCATACACCCTTGCAAGAAAGTTTGGGAGTGGCGCCGCTCAGTACGACAAACAAGGTTTTGTCACAATGATAGTCAAAATCATGAGAAAGAAGTTACCATGGCTTTGGAGTCTTTGGACTCAACAAAGCAGACTTTATTAGAGTGAGGTGGAATCACTAGAAATAGGTGTGTACTCACTTGGGTTTTTCTTGGAGGTTCAACTTCTGGTAGGCCCTCTAAAGGTGACACAACTTGGTTCAGATTCAAGGTTTTGATTTTTTGATTCTCTCAAAGAGAGAAGAGCATACTTCTCTACCTTTTCACCTCACCCAAACACATCAAGCATATTCATCATTGAGATATTTTCACTCCACCAAATCCACAAGCCTTTGGGTTTCTGATTCTCTCAAAGAGAGAAGAGCATAATCCCCTAACAAGTAGAAGTGCTAAAGATTCACTATCTTGCTTTGCTTCCCCAAGTATCCATCATGATAGAAACATTTGGGTCTTGGTTTCATCCATGGGAATCAATTCCATGTAATGAAGAGCCTATTTCCCTCCTTTTCTATTGGGATCCTTACGAATTTTTAACAAAGCCCTATTTAAACTATGTGAATCAAAAACAGTAAACAAACATGACGTTTTGATCATGCCTTTGATATTAACATGAGATTGTTCTGTCTGCACTCCTTCGGTATGAGTGTGTTTATCATGTTGAGTAATTGTAACCAATGTTCTCTTTGGTGAATCAAAAGGATTGAAGTGTTGGAAAGGATCACTAAGGCAGCGAGGATCGTTAATAGGATGAACCCAAATGGGTGATTTTTTGAAGGCTAGTTGATCTGAAAGAAATGGATTATGCTGATCTTGAAACAATGGATTAGAACATACCTACAACACTGGTTTCTAATTAGGACTAAGATCTATACTGAATAGGGAAGAGGAACATGAAGATCCCTCTTGATTATCAACTTGAATAACGGGTTCAGAATGACCTTTTCCTTGATTTTAAGGTTTACCTCTACCTACTTCAGAACCGCGTATGGGAAAAATATTACCGCTCCTAGTCGTAACAGGCATAGAAAAAGATAAAATGAGAGGAAACTTAAGATCTGACTTAGAAATCTATCTTTAGAGATATCGAAGAAAAAAAAAGGTAGAAGGCTAGAACAACCAAGGTGTGAGATGCACTCGACACAAATCGTCGGAGGTATGGCTAGAACAGCCAAGATATGACTATCATGTCGCAAGGTACAAAAAAAACAAAAAGACAAGATGGAAACAAAGAGAAAATACAAGTTTGAGTAAGAATCGGTCAGTTCACAACTTGAAACAACTAGTTTTGGACTGCAAATAATGAGGAAATAAGAAATCAAACCCTAGACAAAAGGCAGATCAGGTAGATAAATGGACTCATTTTTTAAGATAAAAACCAAATTTCAAGACATAGTGAGAACTATTCTCTGACAATAATTCTAGGTTTAGGATAGTTTTATGATGATACAAATCCGAAATTCCCATTTTAAGGTGACAAGCATTTGTTTATAGACACGAAGTTTCAATCAAGAAGTGGTGACACAAGTAGTAGTCATAAATAGTTCTTCCAAGGACAAAGTAACTTGGAAGAATTATGGGAGTCTTCATTTGATGATGATTTGGATAGTTTAAGACTCAAGAACAAACACTCAGTTATCCCTACAAAGAAAATTGGTTGAGAAGACAAAATCTATGTGCCGCTGTCTTATGCGTATGCATGCACCTCACACAGCAGTGTCACCCTTGAAAGAGCACCTATGTTTTTGGTGTTTCCAAGGACTAAGTATATATGTTTGAAGGTTACCCTTAAAATAGGGGCCAACATCATATACCACTTCAAACATCCAGGTGCATACCTATGTCGAGAATCTAGGGGAGAGATTCCTCCCTCTCCCTGTGTATAGATTATGTCTCCTTTCAGAGGTGAACCAGGTAGGCATATAACTAAGAGAGTGTTTAGTAGGATTCTTTTCACAATAACCTTTAGTGCCTCTAATATAGAGCTAGGGTCTCGTAGCCACACCAACACTTTTAAGTCATACACCCTTGCAAGCAAGGCTGGGAGTGGCGCTGCTCAGTATGACAAACAAGGATTTCTCACAATGATAGTCAAAATCATGAGAAAAAAGTTACCATGGCTCTGGAGTCTTTGGACTCAACAAAGAAGACTTTATTAGAGTGAGGTGGAATCACTGGTGATAGGTGTGTACTCACTTGGGTCATTCCCAGAGGTTCAACTTCTGGCAGGCCCTCTAAAGGTGACACAACTTGGTTCAGATTCAAGGGTTTGATTTTTTGATTCTCTCAAAGAGAAAAGAGCATACTTCTCTACCTTTTCACCTCACCCAAACACATCAAACATATTGATCATTGAGATAGTTTCAATCCACCAAATCCACAAGCCTTTGGGTTTCTAATTCTCTCAAAGAGAGGAGAGCATAATCCCCTAACAAGTAGAAGTGCTAAAGATTCACTATTTTTCTTTGCTTCCCCAAGTATCCGTCATGCTAGCAACATCTGGGTCTCAGTTTCATCCATGGGAATCACTTCCATGTAATGAAGAGCATATTCCCCTACTTTTCTATCAGGATCCTTACGAAATTTTAACAAAGCCCTATTTAAACTATGTGAATGAAAAATAGTAAACAAATATGACATTTTGATTATGCCTTAGAGATTAACATGAGATTGTTCTGTGTACACTCCTTCAGTATGAGTGTGTTTATCATGTTGAGGAATCATGACCAATGTGCTCTTTAGTGAATCAAAAGGATTGAAGTGTTGGAAAGGGTCACTAAGGTAGTGAGGATCGTTAATAGGATCAACCCAAATGGGTGATTTTTTGAAGCCTAGTTGGTCTGAAGGAAATGGATTATGCTGATCATGAAATAATGGATTAGAACACACCTGCAACATTGGTTTCTGATTAGGACTTAGATCTATACTGAACGGGGAAGAGGAACATGAAGATCCCTCTTGATTATAAATTTGAATAACGAGTTCAGAATGACCTTTTCCTTGATTGCAAGGTTTACCTCTACCTACTCCGAAATCACGTATGGGAAAAATATTACTGCTCCTAGTCGTAATAGGCATAGACAAAGCTAAAATGAGAGGAAACTCAAGATCTGACTCAGAACTCTATCTCTAGAGATATCGAAGAAAAAAAATAGGTAAAAGGCTAGAACAACCAAGGTGTGAGATGCACCCAGCATGAATCATCGGAGGTATGGCTAGAACAGCCGAGATATGACTATCATGTCGCAAGGTACAAAAAACTCAAAAAGACAGGATGGAGACAAAGAGACAACACAAGTTTGAGTAAGAATTAGTCAGTTCACAACTTGAAACAACTAGTTTTAGACTACAGACAATGAGTAAATAAGCAATCAAACCCCAAACAAAAGGCAGATCAGGCAGATAAACAGACTCAATTTTCAAGATAAAAACCAAATTTTGAGACACAGTGAGAACTTTTCTCTAACAATAATTCTAGTTTTAGGATAGTTTTATGATGATACAAATCAATAATCTCCATTTCAAGGTGACAAGCATTCATTTACAGACACAAAGTTTCAATCAATAAGTGGTGACACAAGCAGTAGTTGTAAATAGTTCTACCAAGGACAAAGAAACTTGGAAGAATTATGGGAGTCTTCATTTGATGATGATTTGGATAGTTTAAGACTCAAGAACAAACACTCAGTTATCCCTACAAAGAAAATTGGTTGAGAAGACAAAATTTGTGCCCCACTATCTTATGCGTATGCATGCACCTCACACAACGGTGTCACCCTTGAAAGAGCACCCATGTTTTTGGTATTTCCAAGGACTAAGTATATATGTTCAAAGGTTACCCTTAAAATAGGGGCCAGTTTCATATACCACTTCAAACATCCAGGTGCATACCTATGTCGAGAATCTAGGGGAGAGATTCTTCCCTCTCCCTGCACACAGATTATGTCTCCTTTCAGAGGTGAACCGGGTAGGCATCTAACTAAGAGAGTGTTTATTAGGCTTCCATTCAAAATAACCTTTGGTGCCTCTGATATAGAGTTGGGGCCTCGTATCCATACCAACACTTGTAAGTCATACATCCTTGCAAGCAAGGGTGGGAGTGGCGCCGCTCAGTACGACAAACAAGGATTTCTTAGAATGATAGTCAAAATCATGAGAAAGAAGTTACCATGGCTTTGGAGTCTTTGGACTCAACAAATAAGAATTTATTAGAGTGAGGTGGAATCACCGGCGATAGGTGTGTACTCACTTGGGTCATTCCTGGAGGTTCAACTTCTGGCAGGCCCTCTAAAGGTGACACAACTTGGTTCAGATTCAAGGGTTTGATTTTTTTATTCTCTCAAAGAGAGAAGAGCATATTTCTCTACCTTTTCACCTCACCCAAACACATCAAGCATATTCATCACTAAGATAGTTTCACTCCACCAAATCCACAAGTCTTTGGGTTTCTGATTCTCTCAAAGAGAGAAGAGCATAATCCCCTAACAAGTAGAAGTGCTAAAGATTCACTATCTTGCTTTGCTTCCCCAAGTATCCATCATGCTAGCAACATATGGGTCTTAGTTTTATCCATGGGAATCACTTCCATGTAATGAAGAGCCTATTCCCCTACTTTTCTGTTGGGATCCTTACGAAATTTTAACAAAGCCCTATTTAAACTATGTGAATGAAAAATAGTAAACAAACATGATGTTTTGATTATGCCTTTGATTATCGTCCTGCAAGAAAACTATTAGAAAGTTTTTTGATCTTTGACAAGCAAACCTACAAACCACTATTATGCTACAGCAGAAGTCAAAAACAAAAAAAGCACAGCAGAGCAGATGTTAGAAAAGAAAAACAACAAATTACAAAATCTGGAAATTAAATTTTTGTCTACTAAATTTCGCGCGGGGAATTACTTTGCTGTGTGTGAGAAAGTAATTTGAGGTGTACGATATTTTTGTTTCTTCATGTGACAAAGTACTAAAAAGAGCAAAAATTTGTGCAGCTCAACCTGAAACCTCACGTGAGACTCCATACCAGTGTTGTATAGACGTACGACAGAGTTCTCAAATCACTGTCAAAAGATTCAAAAATGAGGCTAGAAATCATTTTTTCTGCCCCACAGTGGGCGCCAAAATGTGTGTGCTTGAATGTGACCTCTTAAATTAGGCACAAACTCAGCATAGTCCTTACTCAATCATTTAATTCACAAAGACAAACATGAATTGTTCATCCTGCAAATTCGATTGAAGCGACTTGCTACCTCCTAATTAGTTGTGGATGTCAAATTTACTCTCATAACTGTACACAAAAAATAGTGCACTTCTATGAATCCTTACATGCAAGGAAACTCAAGAATGAGCCCTCACAAATTGATCCATAGCTCTCTATACATGGAGTTGCAAGATTTGTAAAAAATTGCTCTCAGCTAGAGCTATAAACTCATGACCTTTCCAATAAACCATACAACAAGAGATTCACAATGAAAACAAGGGCAAGAATGCCAATATCTCTAATGAATCCAAATGTATGCAATGCAATGCAAGCTAAATGATAATGCGAAGTAAGCTATGAAAATGAAAGTACAATGCAACTAATCTATGAAAGGAAAGAACAAGTATTACCAAGCCTTCCTATTTAGACTATGTGAGATTATTCTATTGCATGAAAGGAAACTAAGCTATGAAA
>MU225217.1:1405200-1428043 GCA_018584345.1 Thuja plicata | reverse complement strand
CCCCCCTTTTTTATGCTTTCGTGATCTCATTAGTTTTCTAAGGTGTGGACTCACTTTGAGTTTGTGTGAGGAGTTAAATGTTCCACTTTTGGACTCACTTTGAGTTTGTGTGAGGAGTTAAATGTTCTACCTTGTGGACTCACTTCATATTCACTTGAAGAGTTATATGTTCCACTTTTGGATTCACTTCACATTTACTTGAAGAGTTAAGTGTTCCACCTTTAGTGCTTTAAATACTTTTGATAAAGAATTACTTAATTTTTATTTTTAGAAGGTCTGCTTGGGGACACACCACCTCAAGGGATGACCTTAACTCCTATGTTCCGGTGGAGTATAAATAGCGGGTGGTGAATCGAAAGACACCTCTCTTGAGAATTGAGTTTGATATCACTCTTGGCTAAGCCTCAAATAACTTTATACCTTTGAGAAGTGAAGGGGAAGATTTGGGTTACCGTCTCCCCCCGGCTGTGTGATTTTGGATCCTTCTCATCTACGGATTTGGGCCTCATGTACCTTGCATATGTTGAGGAATTCCTTTAGAAAAGCTATGTATACCCCTGTAGATAGCTTGATAGATGTTCTTGTGTTCTAAGTGCCTGCTAAAATATTTTCAAGAACATACACAAGTAGAATCTTTAAGGAGTAGAAATACTATGACACTATCTATGTTCATGTGCAAGGTTGCTTTGTCCCTTGCTCATTGTTTGAAGACATTGATTGCTTGAACTCCTTGATTGTTGTCTTATGTGCTTGATTCATGATAAAATATGTTAATGCATCTAGTTTCTGTTGACGGGGTTTTGCTGACCGGGTCCGCCAACAGTCATAAGTTGTCACCAGGTTTCGGGGAAATCGGCCAACTCTGCCTGCAAAGGTTGTCCGGGAGAAATAAATCATCTGGGACTTCAAGCACCTGGGTGTCGGGTCATGATGGTGCGGGGCTCGGTTGGGAGAGGTGACTATTTTTGAGGGGGATAGCTGGTTTTTTCAACTCATCTTCTCCAGAGATTCGATCAAAGTAAGGTTTTTCCAAGCGTTTTATACTTATCAAATAAAATGAAAAAAGATCCTGCAGGGTTAGAAGTATTTCATCTAACTATAGTCATGTTGAAATGTCTGGAACATCAATAATACTCTGGTAAACTATACTAAATACTGAAGAAACACATAACCATCAGCTAGCATTTTATCAGTAGTGAGAGTAAAGAGTTTATTAATCTACTTTAACATACCAGAGTAAAAGACATAAAGAACATTAAAACATGAAATACCATTAAATCAGAAGCCAGAATACCAACAATATCATTGCCAAGAATTCTTCCTTCTTCATTAATATTTAGACCAGCAAGCACTGGTGAGTGATACAATGGCGGCTCCAGGGGAGCATCTAACTATTAAGAACAGAACAATGGAGCATTAAGCTCTGCAACTTGAAAAGAGAAATCACTTTGCTATTGCTATGGAAACCAAAATCATCAATTTTGCTGACCCTTGAAATGGGTCAATTTGCCTATTTATACAACTCTCTTCCAACCCTAACCCTATTTTACATCATGCTCTAACAAAATATAATATCTGGGGGCCGGCACTACCTGCGCCACCCTACAAAAGACCTGCAGATGGAATAGGTCTACCATGTTAGAATAATAAGACAAGAATATACATTGGAAGAGTCAGTCTCGGGAAGAGAGCCGGGAAGGAGAAAGAAGGAAGTAGGTCCCTCGGGGACTGAGGCTACATGCCTCATAAATGGGAAATACGGTGCCCTATCTCCAATGCACCAAGTGTACCTTCGAACGGCGCCTCGAGAAGACCACCCTGTCAGAAAACCAACTGCCAAGTCGATGTCTCTTTGATGTGGCCAACCATCCTCTGACAATTTTATTAACTGCCTCTGAAAGTGACCGGTCAGCCTTGGGGACTGGGACACGAATCACTTTAAAGAATACAAAATTTTGGATCCGGGACTCCGGGATCCGGGAACTTACGTCCCCAAAAGAATAAAGAATAATCAACACTCAAGTTCCCCCCGGCCCCTAGAGAAAGCTCAAGGCTGCTTATTATCATTGAAGGCCTAAAGGAGGCAGAAAATGACGTCTTCATCTATTTATTTTAGGCTGGCCCTTCTGTGCCTGGCTACTTCAACTTGTTCCCCCAAGTCTGAAATATTTTCTTTGAATTCATTTTCCATCCTCGCGGCGTCATGACCCTTAAGTATCATGCTAGTTAGTTTTGCCATCTGGGCCCCATCTATCCCCTCTGGGGATTGGTACCAGGATTTCATTATCTCATCAAAACTTCCCAAAACTGAATCTTCGGGGGTATATGTATCTGTACTAAGGGCATCAGACCCGAAAGACTTTATCACAAAAGACTTGTATAAATTAGAAGAATACTTTACAGTTTTTACCTTCTCTTGCAAGGACTCTACCAGTTGCTTGGTTACCTCCAATGTGAGGTCAAGTCTAGAGTGCTGAGTTCTTACAAAATCAAATGATTCCTCACCCAGAATTTTGGATTCAGAAATTATATCTTCTCCCAAGGTGAGGAGCTCTTCGAGCTCCATCTTCCACGCTCAGTAATTTTTGGCGTCACTCTCCCACTGCTCAATGAGTGTTTCTGCCTAATGAATAACTTGTCAGGCTGTGTATAAGTTCGGGAGAGTGGACGCCAGGAAACGCCGGGTGTTTCCTATCTGTAGGGCGACCCATTCTTCTATTGCTTGGGCCTTCTTTTTCATTACTCACAGGGAGTCTATGTCACTCTGCAGTAATTCCTCTAATGTGGAGGTCTCTAGAGGGGCGGCATTGATGGGTATAGCCAGCTCAGTAAGAAATTCCATAAGATTTGCATTCCTTTCTTTTTCAGCCTTGAGCCTCTGGGCCTCCTTTTCATATCGGGCTTCAACTGCCCTTGCTGCCTCCTTAAGCAAGTCTACTTCACCTTGCTTTCCTCTTTTTCCTAGGGACACCTCTGCAACATTGTAATCTACGGGATCTGCAGTTGCTTCATCGGTGCTTGGGGGAGGTTTTTCCACAATGACAACTGTTTCTCCGCCCGACCCAATTCGCAGAGTATGAACTATCTGGGCTTTCTTCGCCTTCGGCGGGGCCTGAACTTGGGCCATCATTTCGGCCAGGGAGAGAGGAATCACTGGAGCGGACTGAGCTTTTCTCTTTTTTCTTTCTACCAGCCACTGAGGTGGGAGAGGTGGCCTTCCTGCCAGAATTTGTTCTCCTGATTCTTTCCCAGTCTCCGGTGGCTGTTGCTCCTTTTCAATGTGGATCTCATTCGTTCCTCCCCCGGCCTCAACTTCTTCTGCAACAACATTCTTTTCAACCTTCATCCCCTCAGCCTGGTCCTATATATCAATCGTCGGGTCTGGACCCTGGTAGGTTTCCTCGGGGATTTCTTCTTCAAGCTACATTTCTTCTTCTTGTTCTTCTTGTTCTTCTTCTTCTGCCAGGGTTTCTTCCTCTGTTGGCAGTAGGGGAGGTATCCGGCCAAGATTTAGAGTTTGGGCCGCTGTGATAACCTGCCCAAAGGTTTCCCCCGGGAGTGGCCCTTGGAACATGGCGACTGGGTTTACAGTTATTCCTGGACGTCTGGTTCCCCCAGCAGATGCCATTTGTTCATCTTTCTTTATTTGGTCTACTCCCGGACCTTGTATCTCTTGAGCCTCGGAGATAATCTCTGGCTCTAGCTCCTTTTCTCCTGCCTGTTGTTCTTGTGCAAGCTCTTGTTCTACCTTTTCTTTCTTTGCGGCCTCTTGTTCTTTCCCTGGGACTTCTACCCCTGCTTGCGTATCGTCCCCCTGTAAGTTACTGAACTCATCGGCCACAAATACATCAAATTCTTCTTCTTGAGGGGGACTGGCCGGGACCTCTGCAGGTTCTGCTTCTTTCTCTGGTTCTGGGGAACTGGAAGAAAGGATCTCTATTTCCTGGGGGAGGGATGTCTCCAGCACTGGTACCAGCTCTGCTTTGACATGATTGATGTGCTTCCTCTTCCTCTGGGTAACCAAAGGTGACCCCACATCGACTATTTCTGCCGCTTCCATGGGATCCACTCCCGTTGCCTTTATCATTAGGGCTGCTAGCGACGGGGAGGAAGGGGGAAGAATTGGTCCGGCCATGAGTGGGGGAGTGGCTAGCCTTGTTATTAACTATTCCCTCATCTGCTGGGAGGCTGCCATAGATTGCTTGATCTGTTCTTGTATGGGGACTTCTTGCGCGGAGGGGGTTCTAGCTATTCTTTTTCCTTTGTCTGCACCTTGCGAAGAAGTCCCGGCCCCCGGGGTCAATCTTGGTACTGGCTGTGGTGCCAAATTTGGCGCTAATCGGGGAGCTTGACGCATACTCCTGGGGAACACCCTTTTGAAATAGGCGTGACTTCACTCGACCACCTCCTGAGTGAAGTCCTCAATCGTGGGCCCCTCCTAGGTGGCCCAATCCATTATCGGCAGTGCCATCTTATCGATCCCCTTTTCTTTGTACTGGGGATCTATGGTGGGGGTAGCGTCTGAGAAGCCCGCTGGGAATCTCTGGAGCTTCAGTTCTTGCATCATTCCAACTGTTATTCTGACATAGTGCCTGCTCCGCACATACACGTCATCTTGGCAATCAGCCCAGAAGTCTTCTATGTGTATATGATGGGGTTCTGAAGCTCGAGGCAGTGCTGTTGCAATTTTTCCATGCGGATCAAAGTTCTTCCATGCCAGATAGAATTTCTACAAGTTATAACCTTTAAGCTCATTGTCTGCCTCCTTTGCGGTGGCCAGACTGCAGGTGTAGTTCCCATAGGTGATTGGGAATGAGACATTGGGGACCTTCTTGAGGGCAAAGAAGGCATGCAACTCCATTATTTTCCGACAATATTCCAGCAGCATAATCTTGTCCCCACAATGCTTGGGCAACAAGTAGGGTTTCCTAGAGAAGCCGACGACCCTAATGTATGTATGCTGCTGGAACTGAATATAGTAGTGCCCATAACTACTGACTAACTTCATCACCTCAGTAGATAGGCGGTATCTAGCGTCCCAGGTGGGTGTGAGCAGGTGGTAGTAAACAAACAAATCATTTACTTAGCAGAAACTAGGGAAGCTGGCCTCCCATTGAATCTGTGGGAAATGGTCCCACGGTGCTTTCTGTCCCAGGCCAATCCTGAGCACACCGTCTGTAAGTAGGCCATTTGAGTGGGGCCTCTACTATGCTAGGGCCCAGAAAATGTAAGAAGACATATAGAACTTCTTTTTCTTGTTCGCCTGGAGGAACTGGGAGTCGATGTGATTAGAGATTATTGTCGCCTAGTCGAAGAATTCTCCCTTGGTGGAGATGCCGAGAAGGAAATAGTACATCCATTTGGTGAACTCCTCGGTGGAGGGTTTCCCAAATACCCGGGCTAATGCTATTATCCCCATTTGGATGCTCTCCTTGAATTCAGAGTGGGGCATATCTATCTTCTTTCTCTTTGGGTCCCTCTTCGGGGCCTTGAGCCAATGGGTATTCATGTATACCCAGGCGGCATCCTCCAGTTGTGTAAACTATTTCAAGGCATCAGTCCTTGTAACCATCGTGGCTCTATCAAATTGCGGGATACCCAGGCCTGCCTGGAATGTGACTGGTTCGAGGGACACCAGTGGAGTGGGGTAACCTATGGGTTCTGCAGCTGCGAGCATAACCACCCAGACAGAAGAGTTGTAGTTGGCAGCCAGTGTTAAGATAAGATCCAGAGATTGCATGGAGCATGGGAAGCAAGTTGGCCGGAGGATTTTGGAACCCCCAACGTTGATTGCGAGCTGGTCTCCAGCCTATTGCTGGATGTGCATTACCTTCACCAGGGCCTGCATTTCTACCTAGGTTCTGACATTGGCGTCGGTCATTAGTTTTACCTGGACTCAATCTTTGAGCCCATGATGCCATTATCCTGTACATACTTCATGGTGAGGGGAAGTTTTTCCAGGGCTTTCTCTATCTTTGACTTTGCTGCTGCCCTGGTTTCTGTTGTGGTTGGTAATTCCAGGCTTCTGGGAGGAGATGATGCGGATGCTTCAGACATGTTTGGAAGATAACTCCGGGAACCTGCAAGACAAAGTGACCATTAGAACATGTTTATCAAAGTAATCATTCCGGGGTCTGGGAAATTTTACCACCGTGGTGTTTGCCTTCCTGAAAAGTTAGTATCATGCAAAGATGCCCGAAAAGAAAAACACAATAAAAAGAAGATTTTATTAAACATCCGAGGGATTTTATCACGCTTTGGCGAAGAAACAGGATGGATGGGGGTAAGAGAGCCGAGGCCCAGAGAAATAACCGTTATCAAAGATGTATAAAAGGGCAAGTTGTCAAACCCACGTGGACGCCATGTGCGTTAGCATTAAATGGATGCGATGGCGATGACGACGGAGCCAACTGTCTGAACGTACAAAAAGGGAAAGCCACTTGGCTAGAATTGATTGTGCGCATGGGACGTAAATGAGGTTTTGACAGACTTCATGGAGGAGAGAGAAAGCTACGTGTTTGAAACCGGCGGGGAGCCGAGTTTCAAACAGGTGGTTTTCTATCTTGAAGCAAGTTTGAAGGCGGAAAACTAGAAATGCGGGTGACTTGACCAGTTAACCAAGCCACCCAAAAGGATATACATAGAGCCAAGGGATATACACATAGAAATAGGGAGATATATAGAGGCTATACAAAGCTATATACATATACACATGAGTATACAACGCGGGATGGCACCCGCGGGAAAACCAGACTAGACAGAAACTTATCTATAACTATCTACAGCTATTTACACTATTTATAGAAACAACCTCTGCGCAGAGGGCGGACAACCCTCTAGCAGAGCTGACCCACCAACAGGCGGCGAAACCAGAAGACAACAGACCAGACAAGACAGAAAAGCAAAACAAAACAAGACGAACGAAAGCAAGACAAAAACAAAAAAAACTAGAGAAACGGGAAAACAGGAACACCAACCTGAGAATGTAGAAGGCGGAGCAAAGGAAGGGTTACCGTGGGAGCTCTGCAATAGTTTGAGTTGTCAATCGGTTAGAATCACCACCACGAAGCACTTGCACCTGCCTGAGAATGACTGAAAATTGTTAAGCGTTGATTACCATAAACTTCTTGCAAATGCTCTGTTAATAGCTCTGAAATCACTCTTTGATTCACTCTAAGTGCTTGAAGGTTTTAATCATGGTAAGTGTGAAAGTGACAGATAATTTCTATTTATACCCATTGTAAAAGGTAATTCTCCTCCTTCCGGCGATCTCCAGACAGGCAAAACCTCCGGACTCCGGGCGTGGGGATTCTTCATGATAATATCTTTAAGAACATCATGATGAACAATCCCAGAGTCTGGAATCCAGTTTTTGACAAAAGGAAACCTCCGAGACCAGGGTCCAGGAGATGGAAAGCAAACAAACAAGACACAACACCCGGGAAGAAAACCCCGGAGAAAGAAAAACAAGAAGGGAAAGAAAGACAAAGGCAAAATTGTAAGCAAAAGCAAACAAAAGAAAAAAAGGGGGACCCAACATTTTGCACACAAAATGTAGGGACGGGGATGCAGGGCATAACAAATGGCGACTATCTGGGACAAATGCCTTAGCGCATTTGAGAACTAAAGAATCTCTGGTTAGCAAGACTGGAACAAGCCGCTTCCTGAAGCATCTGACAGGCAAAGAGCAACATATCCGAGAGAACCCAACCACACAGGAGTTAGTCCGTAGTCTTTCATCAGTGGTGTCGTGTGTGCTTGGGAAGGAAATCAAGCTGATGACCTTTGGGAGGATTAGAGAAGAGGTACTAATCACATCGAACCAGTCATCAATTTGCTCGTTTCCCCCGGAGACCAGAGTTTTATCCCGCTTTTCCTCTTGTTATTTTATTTGTTTTTGGGTGGGGAAGGCGGTACTTCTTTGACCATTAAGATTAAGCTTAGCTAATTTTAATGGTGGTACTTCTTTCACCTATCCACCTGCGTTTAGATATTTGAAGAGGGGATAAAGCTCTGGACCTGGAAAGAATTTTCTAAAGTTTCAAACCTGGGTCAATCAAAGAGTACAGCCGATCTACCCTCAATATGTCTGATTACTTGTTCCTTGTATTATTCATGTTCACTAATTGCCAGGCTCTCGGAGACAACACCCAATGGAGATTGCTCAAAATGTGCCATAACCCGTGAAACAACCCCAGAGACCAGGTCGATTCCACCATGCTAAAGATAGATTCTAAAGTTCACCATGCCGTAGACATTATATCGAAGGCCAACGTTATGGGAAGCATTCCAATTCCTACAAGACGGAACAAAACACCGAGACCGAAGGAAAATCAAAAACCAAGATGGGAAAAGAGGGTCGTCCTGAAGGACAGCTGACAAGGCTATTTACAAGGCAGGGCACCTCGCCACGAGACACCCGGAAGAGATATTTATAAGCGAAAAGCTTTACATATAATACAACTTAGGATGAACTTACCTTATTCGAAATAGTGTTTGAGAAACTGTCTATTAACAGGCAATGCGACAAGTTCCCTAGTTAGGGTGTTGAGGCGGTAAGTATTTGCCCCATAGATTTCTGAGATTAGGTATGGTCTGAGCCAGAGCCGTTGGAATTTGGTATGCTTTCCTTTCTTTTCTCGGGCCTTGTCCCACAACAGGACCAGATCTGAAATCTGAAAAGCCTTTTATTGGGCTCTTTTATTGAACCATCATTTTACCACCGCTTGATGACGCGCGAAATGTTCAAGGGCTGTGTCTCTCTGTTCTTCCATCTGAACCAGGTTTAAGAGTTGAACCTCCAAGATGTTGTTCTTGTTGCTAAATTCCTGCATGAACTGTAAAACTGGGATATGTAGATTGACTGGGAATACAGGGTTCTAACCATAAACCAGGTGGAATGGGGATGTCCCCAGGGCGGCTTTGATACGAATACGATCTGCCTAGAGGGCGAATTTCAATTTTTGGTGCCAATCCCAGGGATTCTGTTCTAACAAATGTTTGATCACTTCAAGCAAATTCTTGTTCGTTGATTCAGCAACGCCATTTCCCTGGGGGTAATAGTTGCTGGAGAACTTTAGTGTGATCTTCCGATTGTAGGTCCATTCAAGCAACTGAGCTGAAGAAAATGTCGGACCATTGTCGCATACTAAAGAAAAGGGCATTCCAAACCATGTGACGATGTTTTCTTCCAAGAACTTGATAACTACGTCCGCCGTGTTGTTTTTGCAAGGTATAGCTTCAGACCACCGAGTGCAGTAATCAGTAGTAGTAAGGATGTATCGGTGGTTGGCAGATGAGTTGGGGTTGATCTCCCCGATGAAGTCAAACGCCCATTGGGCGAAGGGTCTAGCCTCGTAGACTGGCTGTAGAGGCATCGCTGGGTTACGCTCACCATACGCTACGGTTTGGCAAGTATGGCATTTTTTGACATGAGTGTAAATGTCCTTGAAGATACAGGGCCAATAATATCTGGCCCAAAGAATCTAGTTGGCAGTGGCATCAGCTGAACCATGCTCGGTTCCAAACTGTCCATGGAATTCATCAATCACTCTTATAGCTTGGTCTCTGTCAATGTACCGGAGGTACACCCCTTCAAAATTTTTACGGTAAAGTGCATAATTTTTTATCATGAAGTGTGTGCTTTTCATCCGTAGGGCGCAGCATTTATGGGGAGGTAACCCTTCTGGACATTTGTTGTTTAGCAACAAGTATACCAAATCGGTATACCATGGGTCTTGGGTGATGGACTCCACTGTGTAAGTTTGGCATTCCATGCGGGGAGTCTCTTCTGCCATCATTCGACTTAGTCCCTGGCCCCGGACTATTTTCATGGGCTGCATTTCTAAGTCATATTCCTAGAGAATGGCTATCCATTTCCCCCGTCTCTCACCCAATTCACTCTGCATCAGCAGAGATTTGACGGTCTGGTCTGGGATGATAGCCTGTACTTTTCTCCAGAGAATGTAATGCCAGACTTTCTTCACGGCGTGAACCAGAGAGAAGGCCTATTTTTCTAGTGATGAATACCAAATTTTAGCATTCTTGAAGGGGGAACTCATGAAAGCTATTGGTCGTTCCTCCCCTTCAACCTTTTGGGTCAACACTGCCGCAACAGAATGCGGCGAAGCAAACGAGTAAATATAAAATGTAAGGGAATAGTCTGGACTAGCCAGGACCGGTGCCTCCGTTATGGTCTGTTTGATCTGGGAAAATGCCCATTTTGCTTTAGGACTCCACTCAATCTTGGTATCTTTCTTCATCATCTCATTGAGTGGTTTAACTATTTCTGCGAATCCCGTGATGAACCGTCGCACAAAGTTGATCTTTCTAAAAAAGGATCGCATCTCTTTCTTGCTGCCAGGCATCTGTAGATTCAGCAACACTTTGACTCTATCAGGGTCTATGGATATACCCTTCTCAGAGATAATATGCCTGAGCAACTTCCCCTCGGTGACCCCGAATATGCACTTCTTGGGGTTGAGGGATATTCCATACCGGTGACATCTCTCGCAGATCTGAGGGAGGTGGGCGGGATGATCACACCTGTCCTGGAAAAAGATGGTCAAATCATCCATGTAGATGATTATACATCGATTTATGAGGCCTTCAAACGCGATATCCATAGCCTTTTGAAATGTAGCCCTTGCATTGATCAGACCGAAGGGCATTCTTTTGTACGCAAACATTCTCCACTTAGTGGTAAACGCTATTTTCTCTCTATCTTCATACTTGACCATGACCTGATTGTATCCTGAATACCCATCCAAGAAGGACATCATCTGGGATCCATTTACTATCTGCAACACCTCATCCAACGAGGGGAGAGCGTGATTATCCTTTTTAGATGCCTTGTTCAAATTTCAGAAATCTATGCAAAGGCAGATCTCGCCGTTCTTCTTCCTGATAGGAACCAAGTTGGAAACCCATGTAGTGTGCCAGATTGGGAAGATTATCCGGGCTGACAGTAGTTTTTCTACCTCTTGACGGATCAAAGGCTCTATCAGGCAGTTGACTGGTCTTTGATTTTTTCAAAAGGGCTTAGCGTCTGGTTTCAGGGGAATAGTGTGGGTCATGATGGATGTATCATACGTTTTCAGGTCTTCATAACCCCAAGCGATCACATCAATGTATTCTCAGAGGACCACGAGAATCTTCTCCTTTTCCTTAGGGGAGCAGGAGGTACCGATGTGGATGATCTTTTCTTCACCGGGCTGGCTGATGTTAACCTTTTCAAACTTTCCTTCCTCAGAGGAGGATGACACCTTCTCACGGTCCCGAGGGTCTGAGTCGAAGATTCGTTCCAATGCAACCATCCCCTTTGGGATCGTGTTAGTGGGCAGGTCCATGATCCCATCATCTTCATCACCCTGCCCAGTATTGTCATGGTCTCGTTCCTCCACTATCTGATCCTCAAAGACACCAACATTGGCCATGAAGGCCAGGATGTGTTGATCGTCTTCAAAAACTTGAAAGTGGGTGACATTATCTGGGATGGAGGTGGTGGGGACCATCTCAACTAAAAATCTTCAGAGTCGCGAGCCGGCCATTGGCTTAAGTGTGGTGGCAGAAATGGCAAGGGCGTCCGGGACATAGTTCCGTCGTTGGGGAATAAGGTTAATGCCAAAGGCATCGAAATCTTTGATAAGGCTCCAAGCCTAGTTGCGGTATGCGGCCAGCCTTTTGTCATGACATGTGTATTGACTCCGGACTTGTTTAACAACCAATTCTAAATCACCCAGAGCCCAGAGGTGGGTGATACCTTTCCTTAGTGCGAATAAGAGTCCAAGGACCAAAGCCTCGTACTCTGTGACATTATTTGTATAGTTAAACTGCAACCTGTAGGATGCGAGGAAGGACTTCCCTTGCGGGTTGATTAATTCTACTCCAGCCCCACAGCCTTGTTTGGATCGGGATCCATCGAAATTAAGGGTCCATAAGTCATTGTTTGTAATCTGGGGCTGTGGAGGGGGAGTTTTCTTTGGATTATTGCTGGGGGACTTGGGGTCGCCCTCCCGGACTACCGACGTGAAAGTAGAATTTTCCTTCGAAGCCTTTTGAATTTGGGATTCCCGGGGAGATGGCACCAAAGGAGCGCATCCCGTAGGAGTACTGGGTCTCAGGGAATCTATTACATGCTGCTCGTTCCAGAGGGTATCAAGGTGCCGGTTAGCGATCGAGAGACATGGCCCACACTCAAGTTCTGAATGTTTTTGGTAGTGTACTCGGCACCAAGTGCCAGACAGGAGTGTGGCAAGGGTTGCTGTGGTGCCTTGAGAGCTGACTTCAACTCTCATCTTTTCTTCTAGGTCTTGGGCTCTCTGTAGTACGGTGGGATCTTCTCCAGGGATGAAATCAAATGTCAAAATTTCAAAAGGTTTGTACACCCCCAGGGAAGTTTTGGAGAAAAAGACCTCATTGACCCTCCCAACTTTGGTAAGGGCCTGTTTCATCCGGGGTTTGCTTTTGACCCGGATCTTATTTGATTCTCCTTCCCATGGAAGCCACAAGTGGGTGAAGTCGGTCGAAAAGTATCCATTCAAGGACTTAGACCAATTCTGACTTAGTAACATCCTGTAAGTCTTTGGGATGTCCACCACTTGGATGTCAATGATGCTGGCTATCCTGAGGTCCTGGATAAGATGTATCCGGACATTCTTCAATTCCCCCACCATTTTTACAGCTGTCTTATCCAGCTGGATTACTGCACCATTAGATGGGGTGGGGTGGAATCCGAGCTTCTAACAAATGGACAAGGGCATGATGTTACTTGAAGCTCTGGAATCTACTAGGAAATTGTGTATGTTCTTACCATGTATATTTAGGCCTAGTAAGAAGGGAGGATCCTCATTGTTTTCGCGGAAGACAGCCGCATTAGAATCTTTGAATGAGACGGTCTTGGGTGGGCGACTGATAGCTTCTGGGTTCCCTAAGAGCTTCAGAAGAGACTTCTTCTGCTCGGGACAGTTCAACAAAACCTCCATCAGGGTCATGGAGGTGGTGGTCCATTCTAACGCCTTCGTAATGTCAAATCTTCCTCTCGGGAATTGGTGATTTTCCTCCATGAGATCTTTTGCTTGGTTAGAGCTAGGACCTTTTGGAGGCGCGAGTCGATCAGTCGCATTATTCCGAGGAGGAGAAATATCTTTGATAGGAGGTGTGGGTGTGTAAGCTAGTCCTTTACCAACCTAACTTTGAGTGTTGTGTGGAGCCCGCGGGTTAGTAAAGGCATTGGACTCGAAGGGCGGGATGGATTTATCAAAGAATCCCTGTAGTTCAAATTCTTCTTCATCTTCCCTAGAAGTTTTGAAGAAGATGGTATCACACATGAAGGCACTATGGGTTGGCTCTTGGACAGGGGGCTCTGGAGGAGTAGTATCATGCGACTGCTGCCTGTCCAGTTGGGAGATCATGATGACCTTCTCCAAAGTGGTGCAATTTACCTCATTGTGTGAACCAGTATCGTGCAATCTACACCAGTTAGTCATGGGCTGGAAGTCTACAACTGGCGTGAAATGTGATGGTCCAGCACCATTTTGGTTGGTGTTATGGTTTAGAGGCGGGCCTCCGGTGTTTGCATTGTTATTCCATTGGTGCTGATTGGGCCTAGGCCCGTTGTTAAAGTTTCTCCCTCCGGCATTATTGTTTTGTTGGCCGAAGAAAATGTTTCCCCTCTGGGAATTCAAATTCTGGGGCGCGTAGGACCCCGCCTTCAGTTGGCCCATGTCCATGGTCAAGGTGGACAACATTCGCTGGAGGGATTCAACCTCGGTGGTCAACTGGGTGTTAGCGTCACAATGTGATGGCTGTTGCTATTGTTGGCTTCCTGAGAAGGCAGCAGTATTAGCCAGAGTCAAGGGCAGCAATCCTCCAGTCGCAGATGACTAGAAGAATGGCACTCTGGATGGTTGTGTCTGAGTCTATTGTGTCTGCTGCGGCTGATTCCAAGGGAAGACTTCCAAACCTGGTGTCATCTGGGTCTGGGCTGGGTAAATGTACCGTGCTTGCTGGTCTATCAAGGGCGGCGGGGGATTTATCACCATCGAAGGGGCACCTATTGCCAGATTGGGGTTATAGCCCCCGGCATACGCAGTTTCACCGGGGATCATGTTGAAAGGTGTGCTCTGCCCAATCCCGCCTGGGGATTTGTTGAGACCACAGGACAGCTCTAGGGCTAGGTTGTAGACTTTTGCCAAGGTGTCCCGGTCGCTCGCGGCGGTTGTTCTCCGAAGGAGAGTGGCAACGAAAGGGTCCATCGCATTAAGATAGGTCTATATGGTTACATCTGGAGATGGGATAAAAGGGCCCGTGCATCACTTTAGGGCACGTTGGAACCTATGGTTGAATGTTGCAAGAGGTTCATTAGGTTCCTTTCTGATGGAGATGAACTGCTTGTGGGACCAGGCTGGGTCAACATGTACGTGAAAGGCAGCCAGGAAGGCGTCCTCCATATCCTACCAAGTGTTGATGGAGTTGGCAGGCAAGTTAAGGTACCAGTTCAACTCACTTTGTCCTAGGGACAGGGGGAACATACGGGTCACAACATCTTCATGTTGGATCCGGTGTCGATTCATGGCATCTTTGTATGCCTGTAAGTGTTCTTCTGCGGTCTGTGAGCCTAAGTGCTCATATCGCAGGCAGATCTTCTCCGAGTGAGAGGGTAAATCATTGGTTGCACCCAGAAAAGTGCCCATTGGGGACCCGATGTTTTTGAAATATGCAGCCATTAGGGGAACTATATGTTGGATAGTTTGGGTACTGGTTCCCGGGACTGTTTGGGGAGTTTGAGTATTTAGGGGTATGGTATATCCCCAAATAATAGTGGCTGGTATGATTTTCGAGGTCCATTTCTTTTGAGCAAGGGGCTCAAGTTTGACAAACTTTCTAGGATTCAGGGCGGACCTAAGGAATCTTTCAAATTTTGCTGGGGAGAAAGATCTGATCCCACTGAAGGCTTTTCTCCTAAAACTATAACTCGGGGAACCCTTAGAAGGTGTAAAATTAGAATCTTGGGAAGGGGATAAGTTCATGCCCTCCTTCTAGCGCCAGTTTCTATTGATGAGGTTTCGCTGACTGGGTCCGCCAACAGTCATAAGTTGTCATTGGGTTTCGGGGAAATCGGCCAACTCCGCCTGCAAAGGTTTTTTGAGGGAAATAAATCATCCGGGCCTTTAAGCACCTGGGTGTCGGGTCACGACGGTGCGGGGCTCGGTTGGGAGAGGTGACTATTTTTGAGGGGGATAGCTAGTTTCTTCAACTCATCTTCTCCGGAGATTCGATCAAAGTAAGGTTTTCCCAAGCGTTTTATACTTAGCAAATAAAACAAAAAAGATACTGCAGGGTTAGAAGTATTTCATCTAACTATAGTCATGTTGAAATGTCTGGAACATCAATAATACTCTGGTAAACTACACTAAATACCGAAGAAACACATAACCATCAGCTAGCATTTTATCAGTAGCGAGAGTAAAGAGTTCATTAATCTACTTTAACATACCAGAGTAAAAGACATAAAGAATATTAAAACATGAAATACCATTAACTCAAAAGCCAGAATACCAACAATATCATTGCCAAGAATTCTTCCTTCTTCATTAATATTTATTCTAGCAAGCAATGGTGTGTGATACAATGGTATCTCTAGGGGAGCATCTAACTATTGAGAACAGAACAATGGAGCATTGAGCTCTGTAACTTGAAAAGAGAAATCACTTTGCTATTGCTATGGACAACAAAATCATCAATTTCGCTGAAACTTGGAAATGGGTCGATTTGCCTATTTATACAACTCTCTTCCAACCCTAACCCTATTTTACATCATGCTCTAACAAAATATAATATCTGGGGGCCGGTACTACCTGCGCCACCCTACAAAAGACCTAGAGACAGAATAGGTCTGCCATGTCAGAAGAATAAGATAGGAATATACATTGGAAGAGTCAGTCTCGAGAAGAGAGCCGGGAAGGAGAAAGAAGGAAGTAGGTCCCTCAGGGACCGAGGCTACATGCCTCATAAATGAGAAATGTGGCACCCTGTCTCCAACGCACCAAGTGTACCTCTGAACGGCACCTCAAGAAGACCACCCTATCAGAAAACCAACTGCCAAGTCGACGTCTCTTTGATGTGGCCAACTATCCTCTGACAATTTTATTAACTGCCTCTGAAAGTGACCGGTCGGCCTTGGGGACCAGGACACGAATCACTTTAAAGAATACAAAATTTTGGATCTAGGACTCTGGGATCTAGGAACTTACGTCCCAAAAAAAAAAAACAATACTCAACACTCAAGTTCCCCCCGGCCCCCGGAAGAAAGCTCAAGGCTGCTTATTATCATTGAAGGCCTGAAGGAGGCGGGAAATGCCATATTCATCTATTTCTTTTAGGTTGGCCCTTCTGTGCCTGGCTACTTCAACTTGTTCCCCCAAGTCTGGAACATTTTCTTTGAATTCATCTGCCATCCTCGCGGCATCATGACCCTTAAGTATCATGCTGGTTAGTTTCACCATCTGGGCCCCATCTATCCCCTCCGGGGATTGGTACTGGGATTTCATTATCTCATCAAAACTCCCCAAAACTGAATCTTCAGGGGTATATGTATCTGTACTAAGGGGATCAGCCCCGAAAGCCTTTATCACAAAAGACTTATATAAATTAGAAGAATACTTTACAGTGTTTACCTTCTCTTGCAAGGACTCTACCAGTTGCTTGGTTACCTCCAATGTGAGGTCAAGTCCGGAGTGCGGAGTTCTTACAAAATCAAATGATTCCTCACCTAGAATTCCAGATTCAGAAATTATATCTTCTCCCAAGGTGAGGAGCTCTTCGAGCTCCACCTTCCACGCTTGGTAATTTTTGGTGTCACTCTCCCACTGCTCAATGAGTGTTTCTGCCTGATGAATAACTTGTCAGGCTGTGTATAAGTCTGGGAGAGTGGACGCCAGGAAACACTGGGTGTTTCCTATCTGTAGGGCGACCCATTCATCTACTGCTTGGGCCTTCTTTTTCATTACTCGTAGGGAGTCTATGTCACTCTGTGGTAATTCTTCTGATGTGGAGGTCTCTGGAGGGGTGGCATTGATGGGTCTAGCCAGCTCAGTAAGTAATCCCATAAGGTTTGCATTCCTTTCTTTTTCAGCCTTGAGCCTCTGGGCCTCCTTTTCATATCGGGCTTCAACTGCCCTTGCTGCCTCCTTAAGAAAGTCTACTTTGCCTTGCTTTCCTCTTTTGCCTAGGGACACCTCTGCAACATTGTAATCTATGAGATCTGCAGTTTCTTCATCGGCACCTGGGGGAGGTGTTGCCACAATGGCAACTGTTTCTCTGCCTGGCCCAGTTCGTAGAGTATGAACTGTCCAGGCTTTCTTCACCTTTGGCGAGGCCTGAACTTGGGCCATTATTTTGGCCAGGGAGAGAGGAATCACTGGAGCAGACTGAGCTTTTCTCTTTTTGCTTTCTACCAGCCACTAAGGTGGGAGAGGTGGCCTTCCCGCCAGAATTTGTTCTCCTGATTCTTTCCCAGTCTACGGTGGCTGTTGCTCCTTTTCAATGTGGATCTCATCCGTTCCTCCCCTGGCCTCAACTTCTTCTACAGCAACATTCTTTTCAACCTCCATCCCCTCAGCCTGGTCCTGTATATCAATAGCCGGGCCTGGACCCTGGTAGGTTTCCTCGGGGATTTCTTTTTCAAGCTGCATTTCTTCTTCTTGTTCTTCTTATTCTTCTTGTTCTGCCAGGGTTTCTTCCTCTGTTGGCAGTAGGGGAGGTATCCGACCAAGATTTAGAGTTTGGGCCGCTGTGATAACCTTCCCAAAGGTTGCTCCTGGGAGTGGCCCTTGGAACATGGCGGCTGGGTTTACGGTTATTCCCGAAGGTCCAGTTCCCCCAGCAGATGCCATTTATTCATCTTGCTTTAGTTGGTCCACTCCCAGACCTTGCATCTCTTGAGCCCCAGAGATAATCTCTGGCTCTGGCTCCTTTTCTCCTGCCTGCTATTCTTGTGCAAGCTCTTGTTCTACCTTTTCTTGCTCCGCGGCCTCTTGTTCTTTCCCCAGGACTTATACCCCTACTTGCGTATCGTCCCCCTGTAAGTTACCAAACTCATCAGCTGCAAATACATCAAATTATTCTTCTTGAGGGGGACTGACTAGGACCTCTGCAGGTTCTGCTTCTTTCTCCAGTTCCAGGGAACTGGAAGAAAGGATCTCTATTTCCCGGGGGAGGGATGTCTCCGGCACTCGTACCGGCTCTGCTTTGACCTACTTGATGTGCTTCCTCTTCCTTTAGGTAACCAAGGTGGCCCTGCATCGGCTATTGCCGCCGCTTCCATGGGACCCACTCCCGTTGCCTTTATCATTAGGGCTGCCAGCGACGGGGAGGAAGGGGGACGAATTGGTCTGGCCATGAGCGGGGGAGTGGCTATCCTTTTTATTAACTGTTCCCTCATCTGCTGGGAGGCTGCCACAAATTTCTTGATCTATTCTTGTATGGGGACTTCTTACGCGGAGGGGGTTGTAGCTATTCTTTTTCCTTTGTCTGCGCCTTGCGAAGAAGTCCCGGCCCCCGGGGTCAATCTTGGTACTGGCTATGGTGCCAAATTTGGCGCCGGTCGGGGAGCTTGACGCATACTCCTAGGGCACACCTTTTTGAAATAGGCATGACTTCACTCAACCACCTCCCGAGTGAAGTCCTCAATTGTGGGCCCCTCTTGGGCGGCCCAATCCATTGCCGGCAGTTCCATCTTATCGATCTCCTTTTCTTTATACTGGGGATCTATGGTGGGGGCGGCGTCTGAGAAGCCCATTGGGAATCTTTGGAGCTTCAGTTCTTGCATCATTCGGGCTATCATTCTAACATAGTGCCTACTCCGCACATCCACATCATCCTGGAAATCAGCCCAGAAGTCTTCCATGTGTATATGATGGGGCTCTGAAGCCCAGGGTAGTGCTGTTACAATTTTGCGATGCGGATCAAAGTTCTTTCGTGCCAGATATAATTCCTGCAAGTTATAACCTTTAAGCTCATTGTCTGCCTCCTTTGCGATAGCCAGACTGGAGGTGTAGTTCCGACAGGTGATTAGGAATGAGACGTTGGGGAGCTTCTTGAGGGAAAAGAAGGCATGAAACTCCATTATTTTCTAGCAATATTCCAGCAGCACGATCTTGTCCCCACAATGCTTGGGCAACAAGTAGGGTTTCCCAGAGAAGCCAGCGACCCTAATGTATGTATGCTGCTAGAACTGAATATAGTAGTGTCCATAACTACTGACTAACTTCATCACCTCAGTAGATAGGCGGTATCCAGCATCCTGGGTGGGTGTGAGCAGGTGGTAGTAAACAAACAAATCATTTACTTGGCAGAAACTGGGGAAGTTGGTCTCCCATTGAATCTGTGGGAAATGGTCCCATGATGATTTTTCTCCCAGGCCAATCCCGAGCACACTGTCTCTAAGTAGGCCATTTGAGTGGGGCCTCTGCTGTGCTAGGGCCTAGAAAATGTAAGAAGACATATAGAACTTCTTTTTCCTATTCGCCTGGAGGAACTGGGAGTCAACGTGATTAGAAATTATTGTCGCCCAGTCGAAGAATTCTCCCTTGGTGGAGATGCTGAGATGGAAATAGTACATCCATTTGGCGAAGTCCTGGGCGGAGGGTTGCCCAAATACCCGGGCTAATGCTATTATCCCCATTTGGATGCTCTCCTTGAATTCAGAGCAAGGGATATCTATCTTCATTCTCTTTGGGTCCCTCTTCAGGTCCTTGAGCCAATGGGTATTCATGTATACCCGGGCGGCATCCTCCAGTTGTGTAAACTGTTTCAAGGCATCAGTCCTTGTAACCACCATGGCTCTATCAAATTGCGGGATACCCAGGGCTGCCTGGAATGTGACTGGGTCGAGGGACACCATAGGAGTGGGGCATCCTGTGGGTTCTGTAGCTACGAGCATAACCGCCCAGACAGAAGAGTTGTAGTTGGTAGCCAGTGTTAAGATAAGCTCTGGAGATTGCACGGAGCATGGGAAGCAAGCTTCCCGAAGGATTCCAAAAACCCCAACGTTGATTGCGAGCTGGTCTCCAGCCTATCGCTGGATGTGCATTACCTTCACCAGGGCCTGCATTTCTGCCCAGGTTCCGACATTGGCGTCGGTCATCAGTTTTACCTTGGACTCAATCTTTGAGCCGACGATGCCATTATCCTGTACATACTTCATGGTGAGGGGAAGTTTTTCCAGGGCTTTCTCTATCTTTGACTTTGCTGCTGCCCTGGTTTCTGTTGTGGTTGGTAATTCAGGGCTTCCGGGAGGAGATGATGCGGATTCTTCAGACATGTTTGGAAGATAACTCCGGGAACCTGCAAGACAAAGCGACCGTCAGAACATGTTTATTAAAGTAATCATTCCGGGGTCTGGGGAAATTTACCACCGTGGTGTTTGCCTTCCTGAAAAGTTAGTATCATGCAAAGATGCCCGAAAAGCAAAACACAATAAATAGAAGATTTTATTAAACATCCGGGGGATTTTATCACACTTTGGCGAAGACACAGGATGGATGGGGGTAAAAGACCTGAGGCCCGGAGAAATGACCGTTAGCAAAGATGTATAAAAGGGCAAGTTGTCAAACCCACATGGACACCACGTGCGTTGGCATTAAATGGATGCGATGGCGATGACGACGGAGCCAACTGTCCGAACGTGTGAAAAGGGAAAGCCACTTGGCTGGAATTGATTACGCACATGGGACATAAATGAGGTTCTGATAGACTTCATGGAGGAGAGAGAAAATTGCCTGTTTGAAACCGGCGGGGAGCCGAGTTTCAAACAGGTGGTTTTCTACCTCGAAGTGAGTTCAAAGGTAGAAAACTAGAAATGGGCGTGACTTGACCAGCTAGCCAAGCCACCCGAAAGGATATACATAGAGCCGAGGGATATACACATAGAAATGGGGAGATATACAGAGGCTATACACAACTATATACATATACACATGAGTATACAACGCGGGATGGCGCCCACGGGAAAACCAGACTAGACACAAACTTATCTACAACTATCTACATCTATTTACACTATTTACAGAAACAACTTCTGCGTAGAGGGCGAACAACCCTCTGGCAGAGCCGACCCACCAATAGGCGGCAAAACCAGAAGACAACAGACCAGACAAGATAGAAAAGAAAAACAAAACAAGACAAACGAAAGCAAGACAAAAACCAAAGAAAACCAGAGAAAAAGGAAAACAGGAACACCAACCTAAGAACACAGAAGGCGGAGAAAAGGAAGGGTTACTGCGGGAGCTCTGCAACTATTTGAGTTTTCAATCGGTCAGAATCACCACCATGAAGCACTTGCACCTGCCTGAGAATGACTGAAAATCGTTAAGCGTTGATTACCATAAACTTCCTGCAAATGCTCTGTTAATAGCTCTGAAATCACTCTTTGATTTGCTCTAAGTGCTTGAAGGTTTTAATTGTGGTAAGTGTGAAAGTGACAGATAATTTCTATTTATACCCACGGTAAAAGGTAATTCTCCTCCTTTCGGCGATCTCTGGACAGGCAAAACCTCTGGACTCCGGGCCCAGGGATTCTTCATGATAATATCCTTAAGAACATCATGACGAACAATCCTGGAGTCCAGAATCCGGTTTCTGACAAAAGAAAACCTCCGGGACCAGGGTCCGAGAGACGAAAAGCAAACAAACAAGATGCAATGCCCGGGAAGAAAACCCCAGAGAAAGAAAAACAAGAAGGGAAAGAAAGACAAAGGAAAAACCGCAAGCAAAAGAAAACAAAAGAAAAAAAGGGGGACCCAAAATTTTGCACACAAAATGTAGGGACGAGGATGCAGGGCATAATAGTTGGTTATTTAAAACAATCAAAATCTGAGTTTTGTGTCCTTTCCTCGCATGAAACTGTCTGCTAGTGCACTGTTACTGTCATTTTTGAGCTTGTTTTAGCTTGCTATCCCATCATTTTTAGTTTTCTGGGTTGATCTAGATCTGATTGGATTACTTACCCTATTGTGAGAAGCTTGTTTAGCTTTTTTATTCTTGCGTTTGACCTCTTGGATTAGAAATCTTTGATTTCACAAGTGACCTTGCTTGGCGCTTGGTGAGCTAGAAACCATCCTTGTTGAAAAGATAAACCTTTAGATTCTTTGATAACATACCTGGAGAGTTTTGGTAGTCTCTTTTCCATTCACTTTCATACAATTACAATTTCAAAGTTAATTTGGGTAAGACCATCCTCCTGGTCCATATGTGTTAAGGGTATTCACCCTTTGATTGTAGCACCTTTGTGGCAATGTTGGCTTATTCTTATTTGCAAATTTCTATCTTATCATTTCTTTCTGGATAAGTTAATGCCTTTTCTATCTTAGTTTGGTACCAACGTTTCTTAGGGTGATCCTATCAACTAGTACCTTTTCTTTCATGCCAATTACAACAAGATATCAAGTAAATCAAGGAAAGTGACCTCAAGTGGTTATGACATGTTTCTCAATATTCAAATTAACTTAAATGGTATCAATTTACACAAGATGACTCTTGGTCTTCTTTCTTCCACATCTACCATTTCTTCTTAGTCTCCCATTTTCATTATTTTTCCTCTTCTTTCATGCTTCTTCCTCTTCTTCCTAAGACCTTTACGTCTTCTTGATTCTTTTCTTCTTATTATCTAGTCTATCTTCTTCTATTTTCATCTATTCTATCACTTCCATTCTTGAATCATCTTTTTCTAGAACCATGAATTTCAAATATCTTGTTATGGAACCTCGCTTGAGGATAGATGATCTTGAACTTATTGCTTTATTCGAAGAGTGTTATTTTTCCAACAAGTTCATGGATGAGAAAT
>MU225217.1:1388211-1399921 GCA_018584345.1 Thuja plicata | reverse complement strand
AAATAAAAATCCCCACTTAAAGCACTTTATTTGTTGAAAAAGGAAATGAATTAAATTAAAAATTAAATAAAAATCCCTTTTTCTTCACATCTTTCTAAGTGGTGGGTATTTGCCTCTTAATCGTAGCGTTTGATTTTTGCCTCTTAATTTCAATCGTTCACTTTCCTTTAAAAGGAGACCTCTCCTTATTTTCATATTAGGTATTCATAATATTGTTATGCTGCAGGTTTGGAGAGCAACTTTGGAAGAGAATTTGAGCACTCAAGCTCTCTTCTCGTTTTCTTTATTCTTGCATTCATGGCTCCTCATATATATTAGAATCATGTTTATTTCCATAGATTAGATTTGCATTCATATTTCCTTTCATAGACTAATATGCATTGTTATCATTTAGATTAGATTTCATTTTCATGCATTCGAATCTCTTGTTTCATGGTGTATTTGCAATAGACACAACTAGGTCAATCGGAGGGCCTTCATTTTACATTTTTACACATCCATGACTAGAGAGCTATAGATTGATATTTGAGGCCTCATGCTTGAGAAACCTTGAATGGAATGATTCATATAAGTGTGACAATATTTATGCACACAACAGGAACAATCTACTAGTTTTGCTACTAGTGGATGCAGGAACAACAAAGTTCAATTTTACTTCTCTAAAAGCGTGGAAATGATTTCTACTCTGAGAAGGGAATTCACTCACCAAGTGGCCCCCCCTTGGATGAGTGAATAGAAACACAATCAAGATAATAGAATTGAACTCAACTTGTGCATTCTATTTATTCATGGAAAATACACTTGGATGAAATAAAATATTATTACAATTGTATCAGCTTCTATTTAGAAAAATAACTACTAACTCAACTAACTCCAAAGAGTTACAACAATTATCTTATTTAAAGGAAACATACAACTACTCCCTAAATCTAAGATCACTCCATTAATGAGGATCATTATAGATACATAATGCTTCATAACAAAAATATCAGCCATAGAGAATAAGTCTTCCCAGAATATAGTACGTGGTGCCTCTAGATCCACGCGTTGTCTTTAACAGGAAACTGAATTGACTTGTTCTTCCCACAAAGATATTGCAACAATGTCTTAACTTACTTCAACCATTTTATCAACCTCTTCGACATGATGGCATCTTTGTAGAAACAGTTGGCTTTTGAATTCTTCAGCATCACGATGTTGATCTTTAATTCACCATGACTGATCCCTAAAACATGATTAATGCATACACACAACCTTCGAGACATACATATTTTCATCATTAATATTAGGAAAGAAGTGTTAGGTTCCAATTAGTACTCTTGCAGGGCACATGGCTACAGGAAGGAAAGTACCCACAAGCATAGCAGAGGATATAGGATCATTCATTAACATATAACTATTGCATCTTATAATTTTATCCATCTGTTCCAAGTAAATATACTATGTTCCCTTTTTATCCATTTTACTACTTATGTCCTTACATATAGAAAATATATATATAAAACCATAAGTTTAAGTATCTTTTCTGCAAGTAAGCTGGAAAGAAAATAAAAAGCATTTGAAAAGATAGCCTTTAAAGAGGCTCATCATTCCCTCCAACTATCCTATTACTAGTCCCTAGGAATTATGAAGTTGCATATCCTAGCTCAAATTCGTAGGTCACTGGCAGTCTTTTCTCCTGACTCATGAACATCATAGTTAAAATACCCATGATTTTCTCAAAGTCTTTCCCACCTCTGCACTTCTTTACCCATGTCATGTTCTTCTGCACTTTCATTTACTGCTAACAATGACTACAGGAGAACAGGCAGTTGGAACCTTAATGGAATCCAGTAATTACATAGTGTTCTGTCCAAAATTATATACCATGGAACTCGATGGGTGGCAGAGAGTTAGGTTCTATGGAGAATGAGGTTCACAAACCTTCAAATCATGTGACATCCTTACCCATCTATGCCTAGAAGTAGAGATTGCAGCCTCAATATTCTGTGATGAGTGTTGTTCCCAGTCTAAATATGCTTTCTCTTTGACTAGATAGACCTTGCTAGATCCACTTGGGTTCATAGTGACCAAGATATAGTCAAGAAAAGTTTTTCTGGAATGTTGAACTTCAGGCCTCATAATCAAAGGTGTATCTATTTCACTATTTCTGTATGGAAAGGCCTGATGTTCCCTGCTTATCTCATTCTACATCCAAGACATCACTGCACTTAACTAAACATCTCCCACATAAAATAGTGAATTCCAGTCCCTGTCATCTGGTACAAAAACATTATGTAAATATAATTCACATAAAAAATTTTTTATAGACATGGGAGCTGACTAAAATGCATCATATAATTCATGAGGTGTTGAAACAGAAGGATTCAGTCCTTCTACAATCTTGGTGAATTTAAAATTAACAAACTGTTCCTTGAGGAACAGAGCATAGATTGGAGATGGTGACCTGCATGCCATAGCTTCAGGAATCAATTTAGTAATCTATTTAACCCTTCTTTCCAATACTGCAATCTGATCTATTTTATGATCTAATGGATGAGCTTTCTCATAAATGGTTCTTTTCATCTTTTCCTTTTCTAGATTCCATTGTGCCCTTTCCCATTAAAAATTATGGTACAAGCTCAACCATGCAGCTAATGGTGTAGATAAGTCCGGAGGTGGCATGGGTCCCTGATTAAGGATATCAATCCATCTTAGCACAGGCTGAGGGGTTTTTACTGACTCATTCTGGGTGGAAGTTTCCCCTTTTCGTATGACAAGAGTTTTTATTGCCTTATCCTCTTGATAGGATTCATCTACTTTAGCTAGTGTATCTAACCCATCTTTGCTTACTTGCTCTAACACCCTTTCAACAACATCCTCATTTATTGTAGGGAATTCATCATCAAGTAGGTTGTCTGATTTATCAACATTATCTTGCCCAACAAAGCCATTGGAAAATTCCTTTGCCTCCTCAGAATTCCTATCACTATTTATGAGGATATAATCAATATCAGAATTAGCTATTTCTTCAAAATTTGTGTGGTGGGAAACGGTTTCATTATCTATATTTTTCTGAACCTTTGCCTCAGAAGAGGACTTCTCTACACACTCAGAAGATTCTAAATTCACAACCTGAATATGAGACTTGTCGTCTCTGCTGATATTGGCAGAAAGTATTGCACTCTTCCTAGTAGGGGTTTGGGAAGAGCAAAGAGGGTCTTTGCAATTCCTCCTGCTGGCAGACACCTCCTCCGTAGTTTCTATAGGAGGTTCTTCTAGAATAACTTCCTCAAAAGAGGGAAAGGCTTCATCAACTGTGTTATTAATATTATCACCGTGTGGCTGCTATTCCATAATTAATTCCTCTGATCCTAGGGTTTTACCCTTGTCTTCCTTGGAAGCAGGCCCAGTTTTCATGGAAGGTGGGGTGTGAGGAATGTCATTGGTCTCCTTGATTTTTCCTTTCTTCCTATTAGGAATAGGAGTACTAATATTGCAAGCTCTTTTCCTAGAAGGGTTAGGTTTAGAGGAAGAGGCTTTAGGAATAGCCTCTTTTAGTTTAATTACCTTGCAAACCCCCATTGTTGTGTTAACCCTTCTTCATATACCTTGGCCTCTAGGGCTGACCACTCTAGGCACTACTTCATTAATTGCTAATAATTTATCCCAAGTCCCAATTAATTGCTTATTTAACTCCCTTTCCACAATTAATTTGATTAAACAATGATGGGAAACAAATTGAACTTTTCTTGATTGAACTAGAGAAGCTTTCTTTTTCACAATGTTAAATAAAAATCTAGGTAGTAGCGATCTATCATCATGGCGAAGGGTGCTTAATATCTTGAAATACAGCCCATGGAGATATTTGTAATGGCCTTCACAAGTGAAGTATGATATGATGAATGTAGCTAGATGCATGTACTCCATGAGCAATGATACCCTTAAGGTACCCTGCTTCTTGTTAATGTCTAGCCACGGATCACCATGCAAGGTGAACTATGCCCTAGCTGAGAGTAAATCAATACCTTTAGACCATTTCTCTCCTTCCTACGACATTATTTTTACCTCTACCACAACATCCTCTATGAAATCTATTCTTAACCCCTTTACCACTACAAACCCATTATTCAGAGTGTTTAGAAATTGCAAAGCAATTTATTTGTTAAATCCATTAAGGCTGAGACAGTAATCTAGCCATCCTTTTCTTTGAAACTTTTCATAGCTGGCTAGGTCTCCAAGTATAACTCTGTGGTCTCTCAGCTCATGCCTCTGAAGTTCTCCTCCCATTGCTATTAAAATTTTTTTTTGCACACAAGCTCTATAGAAGCTAAAACAAAATGGAAATTGCTATGGACTCAAGGTGTTGCAGATAAGAAAATAGGAGTACAGAATATCATTTACTACCAGGTAATTAAAATATAATGATTTTTCATAAATAATTTCATGTGTGTTAAGGCCTACCACCCTAAACATGTCACGAAAATACCATCATTAATTGAACTTGATATTTTAAAACTTTTAATTAATTTCAAATAAAATCATGATTACGAAATCACTGGGTGATAGATGGCTTCACACATGATGACAGTCATTTTAAAAAGACAAGACATAAATTTCATCCTTTACATGCTAATTTCAAAATTTGCAAATAAATATTAAATAATCCCTCCCCCCAACTAAGTGTAAGGCATGGGTCCCACTAGGCCATTGCGTGCAAGAGTATAAAAAGAAAAAAGAACACTAAATTATAATAAAAATGAATAAAATAATGTACAAATGAAGGTATGTGTCACTAACCTATGAAGTGCTGCAGGAAAAGTGTTTTGATATGTAACATGCATTGATGAAGTGATACAATGGCATGGAAGAACATGGAAGAGAGAGGAGGTGAGGTGGATTTTATTGTGGAGAAAGTATTTCACTGGAAGTGAAATGTTTATTATGGAATCATTGATAAAAATCAAGGATTAGTGGAAGCCTGGGTGGAAGACCCAGATGCTACTGTTGTAGGAGTGCTACTGTCATCGTTGTACTAGAACTCCTATAGGAATTATTTACAACTTACAGACTTGTGGTAGGTTTTGAGTGATGCCCATTTACAAGCAGTTTGAATCACATAGGATTAATATTGGAAAGATGAACTGCTCCATTATCAAAAATTAAGATTATTTCTTAAGGTCCTAGCCATCGAGTCTGAAATTTTCCTGGGGTATGCTAGTAGCGGGAGTCATAGAGAAGGGACCAATCACCAATGGAAAATTTCTCATCCTTGATGAATCTGTCATGCCACTTCTTCTGCTGCTTCTGAATCAATTTTGTGTTATGAAGTGCAGACTTATGATACTCATCTAGTCCATTAAGCTATAGGATCCTATCTTCTTGTGCCCTTGTAAGCTTAATGTCTAATTCCAATGCCTTCCTAAGAGTCTTGTGCTAAAACTCAATAGGCATAGATGAAAATTTTCTATAAACTAGTTCAAAAGGAGTAAAACCAGTTGTTGTTTTCCAAGTTGTTTGGTAAGCCCAAATGGCTTCAAGAAGATGGGTAGCCCAGTCCTTCTTGTGAATAGTAACTATTTTAGTCAGGATTGATTCAATCTCACTATTTGTTATTTCTTCCTACCAATTGGCCTGAGGATGGTATGGGGAAGATTTACCATGCCTCATTGTATACTCATGCATCAACTCAACAATAAGATTAGAAGTAAACTGTACTCCTTGTTCTGTGACTATCTCACGAGGTACACCAAACTTTGTAAAGATATATTCATAGATAAATTATGCTACCTTATGATCTCTAGCATGCTTCATTACTTTGACTTCTACCCATTGGGTTGCATAACCAGTGCATACTAAGATATATGACTTACTGTGAGAAGATGGATCAATAGGTCCAACAAAATTGATACCCCATTTGTCAAATGGTGTCACCACCACTTGAGGCTGCAAGGGAATTTCATTTGTCTTGGTTGGGTGCCCCATATGCTAGCATCAATCATAGTACCTGGCATACTTAGCTACATCTTTATGTAGGGTAGGCCAATAGTAGCATTTTGTCAAAATCTTGTATGTTGTCCTCTTGCCTACAAAGTGGCCACCACACGGCTCATCATAATAGGCCTGAAGGATTTCATAAGTCTCATATTCGTGAACGCATCTTTGGGTGACCTGATCAGGACCTATGTAAAATATAAATCCTGAGATCCATGAAAATTTGAAGCTTTTCTCAATGATAAGTCTAGGCTCTCTTGGCAAGAAATGAGGTGGTGTCCTTCCTATAGCAAGGTAGTTTGCGATATCAACATAACATGGGTTGTAAGTGTCAATAGAGAAGAGGTGATCATCAGGGAAGTTGTCATCAATTGCTACAGGATCATCTAGAACTTGTAATATATATATAAGAAATTAGCCACCACATTACCCTTACCTGGTTTATCAATGATTGTTACATCAAACTCTTGCATGAGGAGTAACCGTCTTGCTAACCTACTAGACATAGCAGGCTTGTTCATTAAGTATTTGATTGCTAAATGATCAATGTATACAAAGAATTCATAACCAGTAATGTAATGTATAAATTTATTAAGTGCATAGATTAATGCTAGTAATTCCTTTTCAATAACAATATCGTTCCGTTTAGCACCTTGTAGATTCTTACTAATATAATAAATAACATGCTCAACTATACCTTCCTTTTGGCCTAGCACTCCCCTAATAACATAGTCTAATGCATCAGTATGAATATGAAAGGGTAGCTTCCAATCAAGTCCTCTAAGAATATGTGTTTGAGTTAGAACATCTTTTAACTGCCGAAATGATAGTTCATAGTTAGATATCCATTCAAATTCAACTTCTTTCTTCAATAGGGTATACAACATGACCAAGAAAACTCTTGAAGTCCTTCTTCTTGACTGGGGTTGGAAGTATAGTGATGACTACAATCTTTGTAGGATCAACCTGGATGCCAAAGGATGAGAGGTAATGCCCTAAGACAACTCGCTCTTCCATCATCATGTAGCACTTCTCACTATTAAGGGAGAGGTTGTATTCTTGATAAATTTTAAGAACTTTTTCCAAGTTAGCATGAGCCTCATCAAATGTAGTTCCATATGCAGTGAAGCATCCATGTATATTTTGACATAGTCAGTAGAAATGCCAGAGAAGATACTTATTACCGCCCGCTGAAAAGTAGCAGGTGCATTGCACAATCCTAATGGAAAGATAGAATAAGAAAATTTTCCCCATAGATAGGTGAACGTTGTCTTATCCTGATCTCCAGGTGCTATATGGATTTGGTTGTAGCCAATGAAGCCATCCAAAAATGAAAAATACTTCTTTGCAGCAAAGTTGTCAAGTACTTGCTCAATGAAAGGTAATGGAAAGTGGTCTTTCTTAGTGGATTTGTTGAGCTCCCTATAGTCCACACAAACTCTCCATTTCCCCCCTTTTTTGGAATAATAACTAAAGGAGAGACCCACTGGTTGTCAGAAATTGGATGTATAAAGCCAACTTTAAGGAGTTTTTGTAACTTAGTCTTCACTGTATCTCTCAAATTAGGGTTAATTCTCCTCTGGGCTTGTCTAATTGGTTTGGACTCAGGGCTGATATAAATCTTATGGGTACACATCTTTTGGTCCAACCCCTTCATATTAGTATAGTCCCATGCAAAGAATTGTTGTCTTTCATTCAATAGTTGGATAAGACTGACCATCTAAGACTTGGTGAGGGTTTTATTAATATTCAACTCTTTTCCTAAGGCAATTTACACTCTTTTAACTTTATCCAGCATCATAAATTCTGCAAATGAGGGTTACTTGATCTCATGTGGTAATAAGGTATGAAGATAATCAGGTGCTGTAGGAAGCTTAGTTGGGTTCTTCTTGGGAAATAAAGTTTGGAGGGAAAAGTTAGGGACATGATAAGAGGATGCATCAAAGCCATACTAATTGGTAAGAATTGCCACCAGTATGTCATCTTCCTCTTAGGATACCATAAATGGATCTCTTCCAATAACCATGAGTTGTTGAACAAAGTTTGCCTCACGGGAAGCATCACATAGGTCTGGCTAGATAACTTGGTCAAGTTAAGCTTGGGGCTTGACTGGAGAATACAGGGTTAATTTCTTGGTATGGATCCCATCATATATTGTCATTTTTCCTGAGTGGCATGCAATGCAAGCATCTGTTGTGGCTAGCCAAGGCCTTCCTAATATTAATGGATATATTCCTAGTATGTCTTTCGGGGACAATATTATGAAATCTAAGGGGTAATCCAAGGAATCAAGTGTGACAATGATGTCCTCCACCATACCATCAGGCTTCGTTGTGGAATTATCAGCTAACTAGAGTATTGTAGGTGTTTCCCTTAACCCAATGATGCTAAGTCTTAATAGAACTTCCATAGTCATCACATTAATGGATGCCCCTAAATCAATCAAGTCATTTTGTATTTGGATATCATTAAAATGAATGGTAACCACTGGGCTGCCTGGATTAGATTATTTAGGCATTAATACTTTACTAAGCATAAGATCAAAAAGTTTCCCAAGAACATGGATAGTGTCAGGATCTTTCCTCTTTCTACCAGGGTGTTTGATACATGCTTCCTTGATTTCTTTATTATAGATGGGAATTTCTTTGAGGGAATCTAGGAGAGGTATTTGGATAGTCATTTGCTTGATTTTTTCAATAAAATCAGCTGCAATAGGGTTTTCTTTTGAGGGTTCTTTTTGAACCAATCTCTACGGATAAGGTGAATTTTTCAAACCTGGAGTAGATTACAAAATAGGTGGAGTAGCAGTGGGTTGATTCTCAGTTATTTCCTCAGCATCAAAAACTTCTGTGATTATGGGATCCTTTGGTGTAGGCAATGTTGTTCTTGATCTTAAGTGAATATTATTCACTTGCAGGGAGTAATCTTGTTGCTTGCTATTAGGATTTGGAGTTGGTTGCATAGGAAGTTGTGTTTTCTTATGAGGATTATTATTGGTTGTAGGAGGTGGAGAGATAATAGCTTGTTGCTAAGGTGGAGGCATAATAGCTTGTGTTGATTAGACTGATTGGGTCCCCACTGAGGTTGTTGTTTCTAGTTAACATGTGTTTTCCATTGGTTATTCTGTTGTGGCTGCTGATATTGGTTAAATTGCTATTGGTATGGGTTGAATGGGGGTTTTTGCTGATAGTTTGGGTTATACTGTGGTTGTTGGTTAGATCAATTATAATTCCAATTCTATCCTTGAGGGATAGAATTCTAAGGGTTCTGGTTTTTCCATTGACTACTATTATTATAAACAAAATTATTTAGGGGGTCTTGAGGCATACCTTGTCTTTGAGCCGATGGTCACCTCTATGAAACATAGAAAACCTCACCATTCTCCTCATCTATAGATTTAAAATTTGTGGGAATTGAAGTAGTGTCCACAGATGCAACTATTTTTCACTTATAGTTCCTTTTCTTCTCTTTACAGTGAGAGCAGAATTCAGCTAGCATAGCTTCTGCATCCCCCTTCTTCCTTTGTGCTTGCATGCTATCCAAATGGGTAGCAACATCATTGATGATGTCCTAGTTAAATTTAGACAAAAGGTTGGTCAACTCTAATTTAGATACTCTTGAACCATTGGATTTATGAGGCAATTCTCTTATTCCTCTCCCTTTCTTCACAGTAGCCCTTGAATAGTTCAGGCATATGTTTTTTATATTAGCCTAGTTCTTCTGAGTGATGTCCCCACTAGCCATAAGATCCAAAGCTTCTATATTCCCATCATTTACACCTTTTAGAAAAAGATGTATTTGGGACTCTTCGTTTAGCTAATGCTGGGTATTCCGGTGTAGGTTGAACATATACCTTGAGACATAATCCTCCAAGGTCTCATCCTCCTTTTGAGACATTTTTAAAATATCGTCCCCTTTTAAATATCAACCCCTATAGTACTCCTTATATTTGGAAATAAACATGTTTCTCATGGCATCCTAATCTACTACATCATTAGCTCCTAGCCCCATGAACCACCTTAGAGCAGCCTCCTTGAGAGTAGATGGAAATAATTTCAACTTATGGGAATCAATTGTGTAATCATAGCTCCTACAAAGGATATAAAACTCAAAAAGGAAGTTTTCAGGGTTTTCAGTGATGAGGCCATAAAATTTTGGGAGTGCGGAGGTAGGTATGTTCTTCAAATTATGATTACCATGCTAAGGAGGAATGGGGAAAGAAAAGCTAGGCTGAGCCATCCTTGGTGGAGGACCTGACTATTTTGGTTGATAGATAATAAGGGCTAAAGGGTTGTCTTGATACTCAAGTTTGTCAAACAAGTCATGCAAATGTAGTGATCCTTTAGAGGATGACGGTGAAGATATTTCTCCTTGGGCATCAACAAAGGGATTTTTGAATGGGTTTTCTTCTTCACTCTCAACTTAGGGTTCCTTTGGCTCAGGATTAAAAATATCAAATGGTTATGCCTAGTGATTATGAGGAATAAATCTCCCACGAGGGTCTCTTCTTCTATGCATAAAAGGATTACTTGAAACTTAGTCCTAAATTATGAAAAATGGGAACATGAACACCAAAGTAAGTTTGAACTAACACCATCCCTGATAGCGGCGCCAAAAATGCTTGGCTAAAAAATTGTATTAGAAACCCATACCATTAGAATTCTTATTTAAGGACTGGACACCCTAAATGGTTGCTAATTATATTATTCAGCCTCATTTAATTATCGATCAGGGATGTAAACTTGGAATAGAATTTGCAAAGTATATGCTTCAAAATCCATTGATTTTCATGGCTAAACCTATGAAATTGAAATGCATTAAGCTTTAGGAAATCTATGCTAACTCAAATGAATGCTCTTACTCTAGGAAAATAGTAATTATGGATAGGAACTGCTCTACCGACCTATGTTGTAGGAACAGTCTGCTAGTTCTATTACTAGTGGCTGCAAGAACAACATAGCTCTATTTTACTTCTCTAAAATCATGGAAATGATTTCTACTCTAGCAAGGGAATTCACTCACCAAGTGGGCCCCCTTGGATGAGTGAATAGAAACACAATCAAGATAATAGAATTGAACTCAACTTGTGCATTCTATTCATTCATGGAAAATACACTTGGATAAAATAAAATAGTATTACAATTGTATCAACTTCTATTCAAAAAAAAAACCACTAACTCGACTAACTCCAAAGAGTTACAATAGTCATCTTATTTAAATGGAATCTACAACTACTTCCTAAATCTAAGATCACTCCGTTAATGAGGATTGTTACAGATACATAACACTTCATAATAGAAATATTAGCCATAGAGAATAAGTCTTCCTAGAATATAGTATGTGGTTCCTCTAGATCCACGTGTTGTCTTTAATAGGAAACTAAATTGACTTGTTATTTTCGCTAAGATCTTGCAGCAACGTCTTAACTTACTTCAACCATTTTCTTGACCTCTTCGACATGATGACATCTTTGCATGAACGACTGGCTTTTGACTTCTTCAGCATCACAATGCTGATATTTAATTCACCATGACTGATCCCTACAACATGATTAATGCATACACACAACCTTTGAGACACATATTTTCATTATTAATATCAGGAAAGAAGTGTTAGCTTCCAATTAATACTCTTGCAAGGCACTTGGCTACAAGAGTGGAAACTACCCACAAACATAGCAGAGGAAATAGGATCATTCATTAACATATAACTATTGCATCTTATCATTTTATCCATC
>MU225217.1:1358462-1385493 GCA_018584345.1 Thuja plicata | reverse complement strand
TATATATATATATGGGTGCACACATATATGCCTACATATATAGATAAATATATTTGTATATGTATATGTATAATTAGAGTTGTGATGTAAATATTGTATTGAGATATAAAATAAAATAAAATAAAATAATAGAAGAACTAATATTATTATGCCTAATTGGAAAAACTAGCTTCCTAGGAGATTCAAACTCAAGACCTCTTAGGAGTAAGACTAGCTAGTTACCATTGGGCTATGTGTGTTACTTGATCATCTACCTTATCATCATAATATTTGAGTACTTCATAATATTATTTAATTTAATAAATAATTAAAGTTTTGACTTATTATTCATGGGAATAATTGATTTAATTTAAAACCAACTATGGAAGTTGGTGAAGTTGCTTCCCGTAAAGCAACTCCTCTAACCATAAAGTTGTCTATATGTATAAGGTAAAATATTTTATGGAGAGAGACTTGGTTTATTCTTAGAATAGGCTTTGCAATGTGAAAATGGTGTTATTTAATCAAGAGTTGAGGAAGAGAACAATGTTTTATTTTTTTGAGAAAATGGAGAAATGGTTGTTGTAAGAAAAGTATAGTCCTAATGTGGAGGTCATATCACTCTAAACAACTGTTAGATCTTGCTAAGTATTTAATACGTTGGTAAAAACACAATTGTGTCACTTCTCACCGAAGAGATCAAATAAATATGATGTGGTTCAAACATAATAGATCACTGTTTGTGGGTCTATCCACGAGGACAATAAGAAGGAAGTTGGACAGCCTGAAGGTTGATGGAATTTCTCTAGCCCCAAGGGAATTCTCCACAAGACTCTAGGTAGAGTCTAAAACTAGAAATGATTTTCTTCTGTCTATGTGATTTATTTTATAAATATGTTTGCTATTGTTTTTTTCTATTATTTATCATATTTATAGATAAGTAAGGTAGTTTAAAAATGGTCATAATAGAATCTAGAAATAAGTATCTGTATCTAATGTGTTGGCTTGATGAGTTTTTCACTATCTAGTATTGGTAGTGATTATTTCTTCTTGTGTGGTTTTTAATTCTTTGTGTATTTTATGTTTTTGATTAAGTAAAATAGGTTTTACATGCTTCCTAAAACCCATTACAAAGCTTAAGATAGGAAAATATGATTAGACAAAAAACAATAGTAGCAAAAAGTGAGACAGGACACTACTAGGGCCACGACATAAAACATAAAAGAAACTAACTACTGAAAAGAAAACAACACATGTGGACAACCAAAGAAGCTAGGGAACACACTCATGAGATATTCCTAAGAAGGCTAGCCACTTTAGACTTGAGGATCTCCATCTTTGTTGCAGTTTCCTTTATTTTGTGGAGATCCATTAGAGTATCATTCTCTTTCTTATTCCTTGAACTAGCTCTAGTCCTCTTTCCAGGTCCCTCTTTAGGCTTCTTCTCTTTTTTCTCACTAGTTTCGGCCACATATTTTCCCTTAGAATTTAATTCCATTTTTTCAATGAGAATATTAATTTGTTCATTGGAGGCTTTCAAGATGTTGTAGCTCTGCTTCGTGATGCTTTTAAGTGTTGCCTCAAAAATCAAATTTTTTCCTCCATCTTTATGTTCCTGGTATCTAGACTATTCTTTTCCTCAGCAGCGCTATCACCATTATTGTTTTCTATCCCATTAATTCTATTCTTGAGCTCCCCCACCTCATGGAATAACCATTTGATAGACCTATATTTTTCCAGCATGTTATTCCTTGCATTGTTGAGAAGTTTGAGCTCCATTTCCCTCGTGTTACACTGAGAACCACCATAGCTAGGTCAATCAGCTCCTCTAGCTGAATCTTGCCATCCTCACCTTCGATAACTTTGGGATTAATGACTTACCTAGTTATCCCCATTTTGGAAGTCTTAACATCAAATTTTCTCCACACTGTCTTCCTCCCTTGCGGTGAAACATAGTAGCAATATTCATTGTCCTGACCCTTCTCTTTCACCGAGTTGTGGGGGTCAAAGAACTGGGGAGAAGGATTTTCCTGGTTAGTTCCAGCATGCTCATCCTGGGGGTTTTCCTTTTCCTTGTCACAAGAGCTAGGGGTGTTTCTGTGAGTTTGGTCATCAAGAGTCTTCCAACTTGTGCTTTCTCCCCTATTCTTGCTCTTTTTATTCTGGTACTTCACAATAGCAATCTCCCTTTTCTTTTTACCTTTTCCACTGGATATCTCTTCCTCATCATCTATTTTCATCCCTTCCTCATTTTTGTTATACTCCTCCTTAGAAGAGATCACATTAGTAGTATGTTTCTTGGAGGGTGTCACCGTTTTCTCTTTTTTGACAGAGTGTATACTGACAATTCTCTTCTTAGAAGAGGATCCCATATTCTTCTTCTTATTGTCACAATCCTTTTGATCCTCCAAGTGCAAACCCTCACTAACTTTTGTATTTGAGGGAACATAATCAGAGCTAGAGACATCCATTTTTTCCTCTTTATCAGCTACCTCCTTCCCATAATTTGGGATTTAAAGTACTTGTCAATTAGGAGTAAAATCCCCTCATGTAGAGAAGGATTTTCAATAGCCTTGTCCCTATAACCATTAATATTTTCATTGATAGAAGTGTAAAGGTAGGACATGATAGAAAATTGTATACCATGTCTAAAGTGGTTCATAAGAATGAAGTGATAGGTTCTAATCCTATCAAACCTGGTATCAAGTGTGACATAAGAGATTATGGCCTTGAGGATGAATATCCACAACATTTTGATCCCTTTTGGTTGATAATAAGTCCCAACTTTGATGAGCACTTTCTTCTCTTCCTCGTCCCTCATGAACTCACTGATCGCAAAGTCTAAAATTTTATGATGCATGTAAAATTTATTACCCACAATGGGGAATCCAATAAAAGTGGAGATAACCTCCTTAGTGACCATAAATTTACTCCCTTAAATCACCATGCTTCCCTCATCCTAGATTTTCACAAACATTTTGGTCACCAACGGCTTCCCACCATGTATCCTTTCAATAAAAGTTGAAATTCCACCTTTCTATAGAAAATTCCAGACCTTATTCTGTCTCCTCCATTTTTCAATATCATTAGAGGGCTCCCTTCTATGTCTTTCACCACCCATTATAAGATTATGGCTCAATCTAGAATTATGGTGATTTAGCTTACAGCTTAATAGACACTTTCTCGCCAAAATATTCAAGATTGTTCTTCTGATTTTCCTAAAAAGATAGTTTGTAACATTGTGAATGGGAACGTAGAAAGTGTGCGAATGGGACCTGGAGTCATTACCCTTCCTGCCAATCCCGTACTTCCTATTAATGGGAAAGCCTTTACAAAATTCAACATTAATTTTCATGATTAATAATTTTCATTCCCTCCTTTCCCTGGATTCTATCACATTCAACTAAATCCTTCACCTCACGTGGGAGGTCTACTCCATGAAGCCATCTGATTAGAGTGTCACTTTTCACTGCCAAGTTTGCACACCAGTCATCCACTTGGTTGGCTTCCCTATACACATGTGATATGTGTATCTTCTTAAAGGTATTCAAGAGAATGCGGGTTTCTTCAATCATGTTAGCAATATTCCAAGACAGTGGGTGTAAATTGTTAAGATGATTTATAATGTTGCTAGAGTCTCCTTCTAGCCAAAGGTTTTTGATCCCAATATCATGGGCTAATTTGGTCACTTGGAGGGCCACATTGTCTTCCATAAAATGGTTGATTTGGGTGCCAAGTGGAAGGATGAAAACAACAATATCCTTACCATAGCAATTTATGATCACACTGCCACTTCCCTCCTTTCCTGGATTTCCCTTGGCTACATCATCAAACTTGGCCTTATACCAGCCTTCCAGAGGATAGCTCTAGGTACAAGTCTGTCTTTTGTAGTTGTTCTTCTTAGGGTCACCATAGTTGGCTTTTCCTGTAAAAGGGTTAGTACTACCACATGAAGAAAAATTTTCCATTAGAGCATGGTGAATATTTTCATAAATGATTTTGGTGGAGCATAACAATCCCTGAAGATGTGGTTGTTACACTCTTTCAAAATTCCCTAGCACAGGTGGGGGAGAGCCCAGGTCCATATTTTGTGACAATCACTATGCTTGAAAGGCATGGACCATTGGGAAAAAAGGTCGAGGATAGAGGAGGGAAAGCACCATTGCATCCCAAAAGCAGAGAGGGGGGACTGCCAGATAGTACTGACATAGGGGCAATGAATAAATAGGTGATCCACAGACTCAACTTGACACTTACAAAGAACACACCCATTGGGAATTGGGAGGCCTCTCTTTAAAATGTTATCAATAGTAAGAATGCAATTCTGAAGCAAAATCCATAAGAAGAAATCAATTTTGGGAATAAGGCTAGGGGACCAAGGTTTACCCCAAATAAGCTTGGCTTCCAACTTCATCTAGATAGAGTAGGCAAAAGTAATCAAGAAGGCTCCATTGGGGGACCCTCCTAGATCATGACATCTTCATTAGGTAAAAAAGAGATTGCATTTAGAGAAATCATAAGGAAAGACAAATCTTGAGAGAGAGAGAGAGAGAGAGTCCACCTAGACATTCCCCACTTTATAGTTACATATCTGGGAGCCAAATTGTTGGTTACATTCATCCATCCACATTTTGTAAGGCTCACTATCCCTGAAGGGTTTGAGCTGATGCCAATTTTCTTCCCAGAAGTTTATGGTTTTACCATTACCGATTTTCCATTTAGCTTTAGATTTAGCTATTTCTCTAGCATTGAGGAAGCCATTCCAGATGAAAGAGCCTTTCAGGATATCATCACATCCAAAGAAATAATAAATAGAATCATTAGAATGATAATTATCTTAAAAATTGTCTCTTCATTCACCCTTTCCATGGAAAATGCGCCATATCTATTTCTCTTGGAGGGATTTGTTGAAAGGCCTGATTCTCCTTATCCCAAGACCTCCAACACTTTTAGGGAGGCAAACCTTGTCCCAAGAAATCAGAGGAAATCTCTTATGCTCATAAGTCCCCAACCAAAGATATCTTATTTGAATTTTTTCCATTGCCTCTACAATTTTTCCAGGTATCGAGAAGAGGCTTAGGGCATAGGTAGGCAGGTTGATCAAACTAGATTTAAACAACTGGATTTTTCCTACTTGACTATGAGTGATCCCCTTACAACCTGCTAGATTCCTATTGAATCTATCAATGATATTGTTCCAAAAATCATTAGGAGGCTTAACACCTAAAGGGAGACCCAAGTAATTTGAGGGAAGGGAGCCTATGCTATATCCCAAGATATCCGCTATTCTCCTTTTTCTTTCCTCAGGGGTGTTGATGTAAAAGATAGAACTCTTGTTCCAATTGATGGATTGCCTATTAGCTCTAGTGTAAGAGTTGAGAAGATTTTTAACCCCTCTAGATTCTCTCACAAAAGCCTCCCCTCCTTAAATGGTATCATCTACAAATTTCTAGTGAGAGAAAATAATGTTTCTAGAGGACGGTCTGATTCCTTTTAACTCCCCATTCCTCCTTTTTCCATAATCAGTCTCCCAAGGTAATCAAACATAATAATGAAGAGAATAGGAGATAAGGGGGTCTCCTTGTTTCAATCCCCTATAATCTTTGAAGAAAATGGATAGAGAACCATTGACTAGAACCGCCAGCGAAGGAGATGATATGAGTTGATGGATGATCTTGCAAGTATTCAAGTTGAAACCAAAATCTCTAAGCGCCTTTAGCAGAAAGGACTAGTCAACACGATCATAGGCCTTAGACAAGTCAAGATTGAGAAGGAATCCTTTCCTCTTACCAGTATCTAAGGAGTGGATCACTTCGTGCACCACCATGATGGAATCAAGAATTTGTCTACTCAGAATAAACCCTGACTGCTAGCGAGAAATGATAGAGGGGAGCACCTTGAGAATTATGATGGTAACGACTTTATAGATAATCTTGTAGAAATATTTTCATAAGCTTATAGGTATGAAGAGATCCATAGAGTCTCCCCCTAATAATTTTAGGATAAGAACTAGGAAAGTAGCATTAATTTCTTTTAGAAGGTTTTTGGATCCATAGAATTCCTGGACCTCTTTGACCACATCAAATTTAACTACTTCCCAGTACCCTTGGAAGAAAAACATTGGGAAACCATCCGGTCCTAGGGCCTTATCTCCGGGAAGAGACTCCAAGGATTTTTTTACTTTTTCCATATTAAGAACACCCCTTATAACTTTATTTTGATCTTCCAAGATGATTTTAGGTATGTTTCTTAGGAGGTCCTCCTGGTCCTTCTCAGAGAGTTCATGGCCTTTTGAGAGAAGGGATGAGAAAAAATCAATTTCTTCATTAGATATATCAATTTCATCCTGCAAGATTCAATCCCCCCTCTTTATGCTACTGATCATGTTTGCATCCCTATGTTTCATTGTGGATAAGTGGAAGAACCTGGTATTTTGGTCCACCTCCCTTAACCATATGGATCTTGATCTTTGCTTCCAAAAAATTTCCCCCTTCCCTATAACATTGTGGTACTCCAATAGTAGGTTTTTTTCTTTGTGCAATCTATCCTCATCATTCCCTTCTCTCTGGATTTCCTCTTGGACTTGATAAAGATCTGATGTAGCCTTCTCTTTTGAGGAGAAGATATCACCAAACTCTTTCTTATTCCATTTTTTTATATTTATCTTGATGTTTCAGAGTTTTTTAACCACTCTGAACATTGCCAATCCTTTTATATAAATATCCACCATTCCTTAATCTTGTTGGTAAGATTAGGATGAGTGGTCCACATCTTCTTGAACCTGAAGGGGAAATTTATTTTCTTAATAAGCGGGTCCAAAGAGAGAGAAAAGGGTGAATGGTCTGACCCAATCCTCACCAAGGTGGATAATATTTTGTTGTGGGAATTCAGCCAATCAATAGTGATCAAAGCTCTATCAACCTAGACTTGGATGCACTCTTTCCCAATTCTCCTATTGGTCCAGGTAAAGCTCGCACCCTGAAGGTCCACATCTAAGAGGGATTGATCATTTATGAAATCCATAAGACCTTTCCTGATTTCCAAGTCAGGATTGATTCCTCCCTATTTTTACCCTTCTTTAAGGGGGTATTAAAATCCCCCACAATTATTCCTTTAGAGAGATCAAACATGGATGCTATGCTCCTAATTTTATTCCAATAAGTTCTTTTACCTTTTTAAGAGTTAGGAGTATAGATATTCATGATGTACTAGCTATCGTTATCCTTTATGTTAGTGAAATTTAGAAGTAACAAATTACCTTCTTCATGGATGACTTTAGCCTTCAGTTGAGAGGAGTTCCACAGAGTTGTTAGACCTCTGGAGGCTCCATCTAAACTAGTGGCAATCATTTCCATTATTTTACAGAATTTTATGCACTCTATTTTTTCCTTCTTCATCTTAGTTTCCTGGATTAACATTATATCTAGTCTATAATCCCTTATCATATTCCTTATTACATCCTACTTATGTGGACCATTAAGCCCACAAATATTCCAAGAGATTAGCTTCATTTCTTTCTAGATGTCCATGCTTCCTGGATGGTCTTTTGGGTTCCATCCGCTATATTCTTGTTGGATTCTTCTTTCTGGATTTGGCTCTCTTTCTTTCTCCCTAAAGTTTTTGATTTGACCCCCACGTTGGCTTTAATCCTGCTCTTAGTTGCTACTAGGGAGACTGGGAAGGGATCCCTAATGTTCTTTTTCTTCTTCTTGTGAACATTAGTCCACTTTCTCTCCATTCCTTCTTTGTATTTCTCAAAGAGTTCTTCCATTCTCGTGAGCTTCCCTGGGGTGACCAATTTTAGCAGTTCTTCCATTTTGAATACCCACTCTAGTTGATCCAGCTCTGTTCTTTGATTAAAGAAAGGAATCACCCATCGACGTGTTTTTCATAGGCTTAAACTCTCCAAACTCTAGAGAAGGTTCTAGGGAGCTTGGTGCAAAGGAGAAGTTATCTATTTCTCGTGGGGTGGGGCTAGAGTCTATCCCTTCTCCATTTCTCTACTCTTCCATGGCACTATCCTCTCATGAAGGTTCATGCATGTTATTGTCTTCTTGAACATTTTCAGACCCAACTGAGGGATGAAATTCTACCATCTCCAAAGAATTATCATTTTGGTGTAGGGGGTTCACCACATTATCTTTGTTGTTTTTGTCTTCCACTTCCTCTTGGATCTTTTCCATTTTGGGAATCACCCTTGTAGAATCCTTTTTATTCCAAAATTTGTTGTAGTTTTCTTCAGTCCCCTCCTAGATATTCTAGTTTTTTTCCATAGTAGGGACTGCTGGTACCTATTCCTTGGTCTTTCTTGCTATCTTTTTGGGCCTCCTAGTTTTTTCCTTTAATAAAACTGGGTACTTTCTAGCAACATGGCCAACTTTCTTGCTGTGAAAGAAAGAAAAGGGCACAATTTCATAGTCCAGTTTCTGCAATCTTTTTCTGAGTTTGGAATGAATCTTGATGACCTCTGGCACGTCTTTCTCCTCTTCCACCCCTATGCATATTCTAGCATAGGTTAGATGTCTCCTAGAAACCATCACTGGGTCAATCGAAAGAAGTTCTCTGAAGGATTTTTCTATTCTAATAAAGACATCTTCATACAAAAATTTTAGGGGGAGTTCTGGTATCCTTACATAGACAGGGGCTTGAATATAGAATGAATCATTAAGATCTAGGTTTGGAGACCATTTCTAGAGGGCTAGAGAGGATTTACCTATAGCCCACGCTCCAACTCATAAGATATTAGCATAGTCTTCCTAGCATGAGAACTCAAAAGATAGAAAACCCTTTTCCATAGCTGTTATTTCAACTTGACCCTTTAAGTTCCAATTTTCTTTTCAAAATCCCTAACTATGTCAATATTTGGCCTCAACCCAAAAAATTTATGAACCAGAGTAAGAGACATGGTTGCAATATTATGATCAACCAGTTTTTCATATAGTGAAACTGTGTACTTACCCTTTTCCTTATCAGATAGGTCCTTTATAACTGGGAAAGAATACTTGCCTATGGGCTTAATCCCAAATAGTGTTGACCAATGATGGTGCATGGTAGAATCTTCCTTTTCACGTGACTAAGCCCCTGTATTCATGTCTAGATAGGAGAAAATTCTTGATTCCCTCATCATCCCTGCATCCACTTTACCTAGATCTTTCTGTCTTTCGCGTGAGACCCCATACTTGTTTTTTATGTCTTCAATGTCTTGGTCTGCTAGAGGGCCTCCTTCATGGGTTCCTGAAGTAACCCCTGATGCCTGCAAAGCCATTTTATCACCTACACTCAAATTCAAAAATCCTATTCCCACTCCGCTCAACATTATTTGGGTCTAATTATGTGGATTTTGTGTTTGACTAGTGGTTAAAGTCCCATTTTTTTTTTGAGTTTTGGAAAGTTTTGGATGTCATTTTATCACCCTTCCTTTTGATAGCTTATTTCATGTGGTATTATTTTCTTCTATGTTATATCTCTGATTTGTGTATGAGAAATTTCCATATCATTATCAAGGTGTCTTTTTGATGGCCATATATTGTTCTTATTCATATTTTGCACATTGTTAGGGTTTGGACTCATCCTGGAGGTTTGAGAACACATGAAAATTTCCTAGACCTAGAGACTAGATGTTTTGTAGTGATTACAAGTCCCTTTTGATGAGATGTTTGAGTAAGGAAACAAGGTACCCTAGGTGGGTGGCTCGCCATAGGTTCTAGGACCCAAAGTGGTTGCTAGGATATCCTATGGGTGAGTTCTTAATCAAGTGATAACCATTAAAATGAAATTGGGTTAAGGGTGAGTTGAAAACATAATAAAAGATAAGAAGTGTTAAAGTTTGCATAGACCTGTTGGAGTACGAGTACCATGGGTAACTGCCAACATGGATCCTTAAACTTTGAGAGGGGACTGGTGTTACATTGTGTCTAGGGAGGATCCCAATAGATAGGTTGTTTTATGACACTGACGTAGTGGGTAATATGGAGCCATCACTTGTATTTTGTGATGTTTGGATACTTGTTTGTATTTTTTGTTTCTTGTTTTTTTCTTTCTTTTGGATGGTTCCTTTGGGAAAGGTGTATTTTTGGCCTTAGGTTTCCTTAGATCTTGTGTGGACCTTGGTTCTATCTCCTAGCACGGGGGAGTGGAACTCCACGGTTCAACATGGCTGGGTGGTTAATCTTATCAAGGTACTCTCTTTGGTTTCTTGGATGACTTAACCTTTAGATTCATGCTTGGAAGTTGTCAAGGATTCTACTTCTGCATCATGTACTTCAATGAATTGTAATTCTGATGTATTTATTTATTGAAAGCCCTTGTTGGGTAATGTAATGAAATGTAAATTAAGGGAGAATTAATGTAATGGGAATGGGTATTTCTAGGTGAAATGAAGGGAAAAGTTATGCTCTTACTTTTTAATGTTACCTATATTAAAATAATGTGGAATTTTTCATTTGTCTCCCTCTTATGCTATCTTGTAATAAATTAAGTGATCTCTTGCATGAAAATTTAGTCATATAGTTCTCTCTTGTTTATTGGATAAGGACCTAGCTTATATTGATATGAAAAGTAAGTTCTCTTATATAATAGACTATAAAGGAATATTATGAAATGGTTGGTTAATGAATGAACTTTTTTTTATGTCAAAGTAAAATATTATTGTTAGATAAGGACTATAGGAAATCATAAATTATAATGGAATTAAAATCATGAAATAGCTGTATGATTGAGAAATGAGATGCCAAATATTAAGGAAAGTTTATAGAAAAGTAGTACAATACATTTTGGTTCAATGTAACCTATGATAGTAACTCAATCAATCGACTCACATATTATTCTGATTAAGTAAAAAAAGGTTTTACAAGGACCCAAAACCTTTAAACAGAGTTATACAAATATTCAAAGAAAGTACAATGACAACTGTGTTGAGGCACCAAAAAAAGATAGCTGACAAAAAAAGCCAGCAGACAGACTAGCTAGCAATAGTCCCAAAGATAAACATAATAAACAAGGACAACACAAAAAAGGGGAGGGCCTAGGAAAAGACAGCTACATGCCATCAACCATTTCCTGGGCCTGAATCACCATAACCTCCATCTGATTGATAGTATTTTTGAGGTCACCTTTGTCCTTCTCTTTTTCCTCCCTTAGGCTCATCTTTTTGGTGATAGCCCTAGTGCGGGTTCTCAAGCCAGCCAGATCCTTGACAGCATGGCTATCCTTATTGCCAGTATCCTTCTCTAGCTTCTCCATTAAGCTCTTGGCCTACCCTGTATAAGCTTTGAGACTCTTCAGAGATTGGTCCCCAATATTACAAACTGTGTCCTCTAGCTTGTTCACCTTGGCCTTCAAGTTCTTAATCTGCCTCACACTATCATCTTCAGCAACTCTATCCTCAAAATCCTTGAGCTATTTTTCTAGATTGCTGACTCTATTCACCAAATCAGCCTATGCTTCTGAATTTCTGACAGCCTCTTTCATTTCCCCCAAACACTCAACAATAGATTTCTCCCCAATACTAACACATTTTAAAGTATTCATTTCCCCCCTCATACCCTCAATTTGATTCTTCAGGTCAACATTACCACCTAACATTTTGCTGATTAAACTAGCAAAATCTGTAATGCATGCTTTACCATGGTCTAAATCCTCAGGTTCAAAAGTATTACCTGTGTCATCATTGTGATGGGTTTCCTCCTTACTAATGTTCTTATTTTCAAGGCCCTTCCCAGAATCCTCCTTCACCATTTCTTCCTCCTTCTGCTCTTTATTCTCCATGCTCTCAATAGGGTTAGTATCATCCTTTCCCTCATCCTTCTCCTTGTCTTCCTCCTCATCCGAGGAAAGCATGATTTTTTGCTTGCTGGGATTTTTCCCTTTGTGGGTTTTCATATCTCCCCTCTTTCTTTTCTTAACCCTAGTTTTGGGTTTAGTCCCCTTATCTTTATCCTCGGTCTCCTTTTCAGTCTCTTTTTCCTCCGCTGGAGTCATCTTCTTAGCCTTAAGGTTTTGCCATTTTTATTTTTTCTGTCACTGTCCTCAGAGCTCTCATCCTTCATATCCTTCTCAATATCAGAGATTTTGATGTGGGTTTTTTTCAGGCTTTTCAAGGAAGAAGACCCCTTTTTTATTCCCTTCTTAGGGGTTTTATACCCTTTTTTCTCCTCTTCCTCATCCTCTGTGTCTTCTTCATACATACTTTCCTCCTCATCTCCTTCTGTTTCTTCCTCATCTTTTTGTGTCCTTTTAACCAGAGGTCTCTCCACCTTCTTGGACTTAAGAACTTCATAAATTAACACCATAATCCCCTAGTGTGAGGTGTGATCCTCCTTAGGTTTCCTCTGCATGCTATTAATGGTGAAATCAAGTGAGTTGAGAAGGTAGAAAGGCAAACTAACCTTCATATTGTGTCTAAAGTGGTTAAGAAGCATGAAGTGGTGGCCATAGTCCCTAGTGAACCTACCATCTAGAGTGAAGTAGCTGATGAGCATGAACAAAACATATTGCTAGGGTCTGGAAATACACATAGGGTCATGATAAGAGGTGACCACCTTCACCAGTTGAGCCCTTTCCTTGTCTTCCTTAGGAAACTTCTCCCACGCCTTATCCTAGATAAGCCTATCTCTGTAAAATTTAATCCCTTCCATCCCCATACCAGTCGCCTCCGCAATAACCTCCTCGGTGACTTCCATATACTTGTTGCCGACCATGACCTTCCCATTTTTCTAGGTCTTCGAGAAGATTCTTGTGATAGTGGAGTTGCATCCATGAAGCCTCTCTAGGAAAACTACCAAACCACCCTCCACCAAAATTTTCCACACACCTTCCCTTTCACACCATTCATCACAATTTGCAGGTTCCACTCACTTCTTGTTAGCTCCCATATCTGCTCTCTGGTTCAAATTATTCTCTCTGTAGATGACTTTGCAAATGTTGTTTGAAATATCCCGCCTCTCTTTCATAAAAAAGAAGTGCACCTAGAAAACATGCCACTTTGAGCTAATAATTTCCACTAATTATGTTCTCTTTAGCTGGTAATGATGACAAGTCACTTCCGCCATAAACCAATAATTAAAACTTACCATTTATGATCACTTTTTGTATTACTTCACAAACAGTCATTATTCATTAATAACTACACTTGAGCTGGCATGTCAATATCACCTCCCCATTGAGTCACCACCTCCATTTTACATGCCATGTTGGTAGCCCAATCAGCCACCCCATTCATTTCCCAGTAGTTATGTGTCACCATACAATTATCAAAATAATGAATTAAGGCTTTAGCCTTTTGCATAATATTGTAAATTGATCACGAAGAAGGGGTAAGAGAATTCAAGTAGTTAACAATGTTGAGAGTGTCACCTTCAATCCAAACTTTCCTGCATCCTTTTTCCTTAGCCGTGATGAGACCATGAAGGGCAGAAGTGGCCTCAACAAGGTGGTTGGTCTAAAAACCAATAGGGACAACTTTGATACCCTTACAAACCACATTCTCATCCCTAATGACAATCCCACATCCCGCCACCCCTGGGTTGCCTTTTGAGGCCCCATCAAAATTGACTTTCATCCACTCCCTAGGTGGGCAATCCCACCTAGCATTAGCTCTTGTAATTTTTTTATCCTTCTTCCTAAAATTCCCTTTTATCTGCCATTTTTGAAGAAAGACAATATCCTCCTCCAAGAACAGTTCCATAATTCTATCCTTTAATAATGCATTTTCTTTAATAGCTCTCTTTATTTTGTAAAAAACCTCTTTGGCAGTTGCCTCTTTATTCCTAAAAACTCTTTCATTCCTTTCTCTCCAGATTCCCCAACAAATATAGGGAAGATAAAATTTCCATACTTGACTAACAATATGATTTTTTGAATTATTTATCTAGGAATTAAAAAGACCTTTCAAATTTTTAGGGAAAACCCATTCTATATTAAAAATAATAAGAAAGTTGTCCCATATCACCTTAACAAAAGGACAATAAATAATCATATGATCAACACTCTCTTCATTCTTCTTGCAAAGGTAGCATCTATTCACAATAGTCATCCCTCTTCTCATAAGGTTGTCAATAGTGAGGACTTTATTTTGTAAAAGGATCTAGAAAACAACATTGATCTTAGGAGTAAGATCCTTTATCCAGGCCTTATCCCAAAAAGGCTCAATCAGATCTTCAAACTCCTTATTATACATAGAAGAAGTAGAAAAAATACCACTCAAAGTATACTTCCAGATAATCCTATCCTCCTCAATCAGGGCGGTAGTTTCCAAAATTTGGTTAAGCTGACCCATTGAAATGTCAATAATAGTAAGATCTTTCCAGTGATCTCCTTCCCAATAATCCTCCACTTTCCTTCCAAATCTAACCTTGCAGAGGTTTTCAAAGTTCTTCCATCTGGGACAGTCCTTAAGGGGGAGCCCGTAAAATCCACTCATCTTCCCAAAAGAGAACCAACTTTCCATCTTATTCCTTTTCTAATGATATCCCTATTTTTCATAGCATTCCTCCATATAAAAGATCCTCTAGAAATCCTGTCATAATCAAGAAAAGAAATAAAGTTACAGTGGTCCTTATTATACTTTTTGTCACAAATTAGAGTGCATACTCCCCTGGAATTGTAATATCTCCAGATTAATTTAGCCAAGAGATGATTGTTGAGATTTATGATTCTTCAGAGGCCAAGTCCCTCTTTAATAACAGGTCTACAAACTTTTTCCCAAGCTAAGAGAGCTAACCTCTTCTTTTTCTCCATACCTATCCATAAGAAAGTTTTTTGAATTTTTTCAATAGCATCCCCAAAATTTTTGGGAATTTTGAAGATGCTTAAAGCATACAGTGAAAGACCTTGAAGGGTGGCTCTGAGAATCTGAATCTTTCCCTCTTGGCTCAACATAAGTCATTTCCATCCAACAAGTTTACTGTGATATCTATCAACAAGAGAGCTCCAAAAAGTGTCAAGGGGTTCCAAACAAAGAGGCAGGCCAAGGTAAGTGCCAGGGAGGGTCCCCAAATCACACCCTAGAATCCTCATGATTCTGATCTTCCTCTTCTCTGGAACATTAAAGAGGAACACAAATATTTTTTCCTAGTTAATAGTTTGACCAGAAGCATTCCCATATTTAGTCAGAGCTTTCTTAATATAAGTATAATTTTTAACCGAGGCCTCTCACATAATAAATGAATCATCAACAAACTGTTGGTGAGAGCACACTTGGTTAGTAGAAGAAGGACACAATCCCTTAATTTCTCCCACCCTCACACAATTTTCCATGAACCTACCCAAGCATTCAGCCATAATAATGAAAAGGACAGGAGAAAGGGGATCCCTCTACCTCAACCCTAGAGAAGATTTGAAGAAAGGGGTGGGAGACCCATTGACCAAAATAGAGAAGGTAGTTGAAGACACCAACTAAAAGATAAGATCAGTACTCTTCTTGTTAAAACCAAAAGAACTCAAGAATTTTAGAAGAAACTCCCAATCCACCCTATCATAGGCTTTAGAAAGATCCAGTTTAAGGATGAGGCCTTCCTTTCTAGACATCACCAGAGAATGCACATTCTCATGGATAGAAATTATAGAATCCAATATTTGTCTTCCCAGCACAAAACCATTTTTTTTCCAAGAAATTAGAGAGGGGAGAATAGATAAAATCCTAGAGGTAAGGATTTTAGAGATGATCTTGTAGGCTAAATTGCATAAGCTTATAGGCCAAAACTGATCCATTTTATTAGCTCACTATTTTTTAGGGATTAAGGCACCAAAAGTTCCATTTAACTCCAACAAATTTCTAGACCCAAAACATTCCTTGACAACATTCATCACATCTTTTTCAATTATGTGCCAATACATCTGAAAGAAGAGCATAGGGATCCATCTGGTCCCAACGCTTTATCTCCTTCAAAGGAGAAGATAGCATTTTTTATTTTAGAGTTAGAGGGGATAGCATTAAGAACCAAATTATGATTCTCATTCAACATATGGGGAATGCATCGCAGAAGATCTCTTTGATCCTCCCTATTCAGATCTCTATTTTTTGTTAAAATATTTTGAAAACAATTTTTAGCTTCCATCCTAATAACCTCTTCATCCTCTAAAATAGTACCATTGATGTTCAAATGAGAGATTCTATTAGCTTGTCTATGCTTAAGAGTAGTCATGAAAAAATACTTGGTATTTCTATCCCCTTCATTAAGGAAAACCTTTCTGGACCTTTGTCTCTAGAAGGTTTCCTCCTTAGCAATAATATCATGGAGCTCAACCAACTTTTCATTCTCTTGTTCTCTAGTAACCCTCACATACCCTTCCTTCTGAATGCAGTCTTGAATGTCCTTTAGATCCATATTGATATTGGCCTTTGAAGAAAAAATGTTACCAAAAGTATCTTTATTCCAGTCTTTAATGTTATCCTTAACATGTTTAAGTTTTTTAGCTAGGACAAACATGGTTGTACCATGGATTTTAATACTCCACCAATCTTGAATCTTATGCTGAAGTTGAGGGTCCATAGTCCACATTTTCTCAAATCTAAAAGGAAAGTTATTTTTCTTAGAAATAAAATCTTCCAGGAAAGTGATAGGGTTATGATCTGATCCAACCCTCAAATGGGAAGATAAAAAGCAGTAGTAATGGGAAAACCAGTCATTAGTGATCAAGGCTCTATCAAGTCAAACCTAGATAAGATCCTGCCCACTTCTTCTATTAGTCCAGGTATAGTTAACACCTTTCAACTCAATGTCATGGAGAGAATGGCTATCAATAAAATCTATCAGATCAAGTCTACTATCCATATTAGTTAGGCTTCCTCCTTGTTTTTCCTCTTCTTTTAAGGGAGTATTGAAATCTCCCATAACAAGCCACTCCTCATCAATAAAAATATTTCTCGGGGAGGAAAGCTTATTCCAAAAAACCTCTCTACCCTTTTTGGAATTAGGGGCATAAATATTAGTTAAAACCCAAGAAGTATTATCTTTTAGATGCTTAAATCTTATACATGTAATATTATTCCCCTGATAAATAATATCCCCTTTAATAAAATCACAATTCTAGACAGTAGAAATACCCCCAGAAGCACCCTTTGAGTCACCTCCACAAATAATGCCATTTTTAAAGAATCTAAGCCTTTCCATTTTCTCTTTCAACATTTTGGTTTCCTGGATTAAGAAAATATCAGGTCTATTATCTCTTATCATATTCCTAACAATATCCTATTTATAGGGATTATTCAATCCCCTTATGTTCCAAGAAATGATCTTCATACCTTAGTAAAGGATCCCACCTCCATTATAGTTGGCTGGCCTCCATCTGCAATATTATTCTTGGTCTCCTTGGCTCCAAGTATTTTATTCTAAGGGTGTCTTGGGGAAGACAAAATTCCTCCCACATCCCCTAATTTTTTACTCATTTCCCTAGATTTATTTTTCTTTCCTTTATCCTTCTTAGATTTTTTCTTATCCCGAAGACTTTCTGCATCACTCTAAATACCTGACAAAGCATGACCTATATCTTTAGCATCCCCCCATTTAGGAGTCTTAACTTCAAAATATATATTTCTAATCCCTTGAGGAGATTCATGTAGAATATCTGATGATCCTTGACCAGTTAACCCTTGGAAATCATCCTTCCAAACTTTATCCTCCATATTTTGGTTTCTGTCCTCTGATCCTCTTTCATTCTGATCATTTTGGGTCAAAGGCTACTCTTTTTCTTCTTCTACTATTATATCCACTATATCAATAGTCTCTTGCTAGTTTTCTTCCTGAATCTCTCCTTCTTCCATATGTTCTTCTACATTGGTCTTAGGGCTTTCATTACATACCTTACTTTCAGAGTCCCCACTTAATATCTTTTTTCTACCATCATGATTTATTGTGGGGTTTGAATCATCAATAGTGATGATTTTACTAGGGGCTCCCAAAGATGGTTCCTCTCCAACTTTCTTCACCCTCCCCACTAGTATCCATTGCTTAGTCATTTTTTGGAAAATCTTTGAAGGGCACTTCTTAGCCTAGTGTCTCACCTTATAGCAATGAAAATACGTAAAAGGGACTAACTCATATTCTATTTTATGTTCCCATGACCCTGGTTTAGAGAGAAGTTAATTTTTTCTGGCATATCAATATTCTGTGTAATACCCACACATATCCTAGCATATGTTAGTCTTCTCCTTGAAGCAGTGACATTATCTATTGACAGGAGCTCCCCAAAGGTATTAGCTATCCCCACAAAAATTTCCTCCATCCATTATTTGAGAGGTAGGCCATGGAGATTTATCCAGACTGGAACCTGTTTGACCTCATCCTCCTTGAAAACCAGATTAGGGCTCCATTTTTGGAGAATTAGATTATTTTGGACAAACATCCAAGACCCATTGCATAGAGTTTTCATCATATCCTCTTCACAAGAGAAGAAGAAGGACATGCACCCTTTTGACATAGAAACCACATAAACTTGCCCTTTCAGATCCCATTTCCTACTGGCATATGCTCTAACCACTTCAATGTTGGGTGTCATCCCCATGAATCTTCCAACTAGAGAATTATTCATTCTGGCAATGGTGTGATCAATAATCTGGTCTGGGATATCCAAAGAAAAAATACCCTATGAAGGAATTGATATGTTTTTGACCGGTGGTAAAGAAGACTTACCAGGCTTGACCCCAAAGAGGGAGGCCCACTTTTTTCTTCACTCTAGCCTATCTCCTGATGTTTCTGAGCTGGTCCCCCCGGGTCCCCAGGTGTGAGTCCAGAATCAGGATCCTTCCCTTGCTTCACATTGTCAACAACATCCTCTGGCTTACTATGCCCTGCAACATCTACAGTGTTTGCACTATTCCCATTCCCACCCTCTCTTTTCTCCCCTCCATCACTCTCCATTGATACCTTGGTAACTCACTTTTTAACTTTTGAGTTCATGAAGAATAACTTATGATTAATATTAAGAATAAGTTAGGAACATTTTTGTTGGTGCCTTAAAATATACATCTAGGTGGTAAGGTATGTGATAATGAATGATAATCTTTACCCTAATGTCTATATAAAACTAAATTTAGAAGATGGTCTACAGATTTTATGAAAGTCCATTAGTTAGTTATGAGGAATGGACTGTGTTGGTAAATTAAATGAAGGTGACTAATCACTCAAACATGTTCATGAGACAATGATCATTTATTATGAATTTTTATAATTATGTTAGACTTATAATTCATTATAAAAATATTAAATTTAATTAGATTAATCAATATTTTTTGAGTAGCTATGTTAGGGAACTTGTGAGGACTAGGAAATATTCATTTATGTTGCATTAATGTTTTGTGAGCATATGTATATCAATTCTTTTGATAATGTGCATTGTAATAGTTTCAAAAAAAATTGACTTCATTAAATGGTCAGTCCTCCTGGGTTCCCTAGTGGGGCGTTACACCTATATAGTTTGTGAATCCAAAAATTCCAAGACTAGAGAAAAGGCTACATCAAGAACAAGGAATCCAGTGTATGAAAGATTTATTTTACGGATCCTTTCCAAAATATATTCAATTTGATTTTTTAGGATATGAGGGTATTTTATGGAAATTGGCCTTTGACTCATATAAGGATAATCCAATTAACATATATGTCTATCAATATTACAAACCACATGGAATGAATTCCATGTTTCAATATTGAACACTTGGTTCCCGTATACACCATCTCTACAACAATCAACAACTAGTTTGGCTTCACACTATCACCTACAGACATAAATTTGGTGATAATAATGCACATGCAATTGACATTTATGGACCATTAAGTAAAAAAAATTAAAATAATGTGGAAGAGCTTGAACCACCTGTCCACCCATGCTCATTAATAGAGACTCATATTGATGCATCATGTTTAAGGTGTACCATGGCAGAATATGATAGTGATGACTAATGAGTGTGTTTGTCACTCATCAAAGTTATCAAATACTTTTTGAGTAGAAGGTTGGAGTAATTTACACCACCTTAAAATATGGGTAAGGTTACCACCTATTGTAACCATTATTTATCTTTCTCATGATAAAAAATGTAAAATTCATTATCTTCTTTGGGTTGTAAAGAATAAATTTTTCTCATCTCCTATTTACTCCACTATCAGTAGTGGCCTATCCACTAATGGTGTGGAGATTCCTTTTCTTTTTGCATGTCATTTTTTGGTTCATGGAACTCTAACTAGATTGTACCATTGGGTATGAAAAGGAAGTGGAAGTTGGCTATAAAAGGGAAACCATTCACTTATAGAAAGCATAATGTAGGTAGCAATTAAGTATAAGCCTTTAGAGTATTATAAGTGTCGATCTCTATAAGATTAGAGAAGTATTCTCTTCCTCAATCAAGGAATCAGAAACTTAGACCTCTGATTGGGTTCATATGTCTAACTATATTGAATGGTTTGTAACAAGTTGTGATGTGTAAATATTGTACCTATAAGAATCTACACACAATCACTCAATAAGACATTAGATAAATATGTTAGTATCAAAATTAAACTAAATAACATGCTAAAAGAATCCTATTTCTTCTTGCATAGAAGGTCCACATGAATTTATAAATTGATCTCATTTAAAAATGAATTCATAGTGAATTGTCAATCTAATGATGGAAGATTCAAATTAACATGCATCTACAATTTCTCAATTATGATCCATTAGTTCCTAAATGCATGAAATTGAAACTATTGAATCAAAGAACAATGAATTAGATTATGATACAAAAAAATTGCCATTATTTAGCTACTTTAAATACACTATTCACATTTGAAATGAGCTTAGAAGGGCTGAATTTTATAAACTTTCCTTGAAGGGAAAATTATTCAAATTCAAATTTGAATTTGACGGTTGTGATGCATCCATGAGGGATGGCTGAGATTGAATCTCACATGATCCATGTGATTTATTCTCATTGGTCCATGAGTTGAATTTGAAGTCAAGTGGGGGAATACAAATGTTTGAATTAATTAATATCCTTAGCCATGTATTTTTTATTTTGATTTGATTAAATGGCTAGGACTAATTAAAGAATTAATATATTTTGTTGAGTGATCTTGGATATTTGATTTTTGATGAATTGTATATTTAAACCAATCTAGTTTAATTACATAATTGTGATTAGCTTTTAATTCAAAGCCTTGGTCGGACTTGGGGGACTTGGTTTTATATTAGAGCTTCCAATTATATCAGACCATTTTTAGGTGATTACATTTTCCCCTCTTTGAATCGCTGTCCAATCAACACATTGATTCAAAGAACATTTGATGTTGACTAGCAATCAAATAGTTTGATACAAATCTGATGAAACTATTCCTGATTTGAAATTGATTCTGAGCTTGATCGAATGAAAAGCGATTGAAGATACGGGAGGTCCCAGATTTCTTGAAGAACCAGATATATTTCTCTTGTTGATAGAACTGATAGGAAGAAAAAAGGATCAATTTGATGTGAAGCAATGAAATTGATGCTCCAGCTTGTCTGAAGTTTGATAATAGTTTGAGACCAGAATAATCAATTTGATGTGAAGTGATGAAATTGATTACCTACCTGATTGTTGAGGATAATAATGCCTAACCAATTTGATGTGAAGTGATAAAATTGATTACCGTTACAATGAGGTTGAAATTTTGATCAAATACTCAGTTTGATGTGAAGCGATGAAACTAATATGTGACAAGAAGATTCAGAGAACTTGATCAAAAAACCAGTTTCATGTGAAGTGATGAAACTAATTTCTGGTAAAGGATTGAACAAATGATAAATTTGATCTGAAGTGTTAAAACATATCACTATCAAAGATTTGATAATTTGATCGAGATAACTAACTTGATGTGGCTCTTGATGAAGTCAATTATCTCTAGTTGTTCCGATGAAGAGACTGTCAATTTGATGTGGTGCGATGAAATTGATATCTCTATTAATGTTAGAAACATGACTACTGAGAGATTTCTTATTAGGCGGACCCCATATATAATAGAGATATTTTTTTGTCATAGGTGTCTTGAGATAGTTTGGGATGGCACAACCTATGCCACAGGGTAGAACTATGTATGCACAAACTCATGATGAGGAGCCACAATGGGGTCTGAGATTTAGATATGATACAACTTTGTAGGAGCATCAGATATTAGCACCAGTTCAATGGGACTACACTCCAGACATCATTAATGTAGGGATGACTGCAAAATTCTCACATTATTTTGTGCAACATCCATTTCCTCAACTTACAACTCCTAATGAGGTAGTTCATGCTATGGTAGATCCCAGGGATGATGATGATGGTGGGGATGGAGGTAGAGGAGGGGTACCTACTACAAGGAGACAGTGTAGGGGTGGAGTGGTTAGAGAGTAGTGTATAAGGAATGATAGGGATCATGGTAGAGTGTAGGGTAGAGAGCAAGGCAAGGATCCAAATAGAGGTGGAAGTGATCCTGATAGTGGAAGCAATGATGATCAGAGATGGGTCAGAGTGAGGTTTATTGGTCCTTCCTAGCCTAGTTCATCTCAGGTTCCTTCTTCTTCACAAGTGCTTCCAGTAATTTCTTCAACATAGGTTCCTGCTACCTCACAGGTTCTATCATCTACTCAGATTCCTTTTGCTTCATAGAGGTCATCTTCTGTATCTCATGTTCCTCCTACTTTTCAAATAGGCATGATGATAGGTTTACATGTTCCACCTCCTCAGAGAGGCATATAGACAGGTCTCATAGGTGCACCAGTCCCACCTCCTCAGAGAGGTGTTCCACACAAAGGTGTACCCCCATAGGCTACTAGTGATTCTTCTCTTATTGCTAGACTATAGAGTGAGAGTTTAGTTGCATACCCAGATAGTTGTGTTACAGGAACATTTAGTAGATAGGGATAGGGATTTAGATGTTTAATAGAGATATTCTTCTATATAGAATAGTTGGGCAGCCTATTACCAGGTAGCATACTTTGCAATAGTTCTTTATGCTACAGAGAAAGTTCCTCCATATTCTTAGATAGCTCCTCAGTCACAGGGTGCAACTGCAAATCATACTAGATCAGATGTTCCTCCACCAGCCTGACCTAGGCATGATGCTAGCAGTCAATCATGATGTGCTTGTAGCTTCTCTTTTTGATATTCTCTTGATGACATATGATGTATCATTTTGATAGATTGACTTAGACATATGTATGATGTACTCTTTGATTTTGATGATAGATATACATGATGACTCTTATTGTTTTGATCTCATTGTACCTTTATCATTGATATTTTATATGATTATGAGATGCATCTTGATATGTATGATCTTTATGGTTTTTATGAGACATTTTATTATTCATATGGATGTTTATTTATTTTATGAGATGGATGCATATGTATGGATGCACATGTTTTTATCTTTTTTTTTTCTAAATATATATATATGCTTATGATAATGCAATGCGCATGTTATGCAGGTGATTATTCAGGTGTTTGTTTTTGTATCATTGATTAAAGTACTCAATAATTACAAGATATTTTGTATTCTGTCATGTTGGATTGATGTTACTCAAATTTTACCTCCTTGATGTGATATCATCCCTACTTAGTGCAATTTCCTAGAATGATATGCAACTCCTAAAATAAAATGCAGCTCCTAGAATACAATTGAGCTTCCATCATTAGTTTGTGCTTATTTTCATCACTGAGCTTTATCAAACCTTCCTTTTGGATATAACTAACACTGATACACGAGCAACCATGTTAGTATGAATATCTTCACTCTCAGACATACAAATATATACAATTATCACTAGTACTTAGGTGACCATGATAATATGAATACTACTTGCATTAGTTGTTTGACTTAGTACAATCATCACTGACATTTGCCTGTTCATGATGATATGAATACTATTAGTGTCATTTTCAATATTGCACTTTGATACAAGCATCAAGATATATCATGATGTCCTAGGCATCAATTGCGTAATACATCCTACAGACAATAAACAAATAAAATATCATATTCCTTTCTTGATCTTCTAGTACAATGAATCATGGAATTTCTCAGGAATTATGATAATCATGAATTGATCTGTTAAAAAAACAAGATAGACCTTCCCTCCTGACACCAATATTTGATGAGGTCTCAGAGTTAGAACCTTTCATGTAGCTATAGTTTTTTCATCATAGACCACCTCAAATACCTATGCAGATCACAAGAAGAAATCAAAGAAAATACCATGCCCATGTCCTTGTATTTCTAGCGCATCAATGAAGCACTCGGGAGAGATGATAAGCAAAAAATCCATAATTAACAAGTATTCACTCAAAGAAAAATATCTTGACTTCCTCCCTGCTTCTCTAATCTTTGGACATCATAGATTTAATTAGAAGTCAGCATTCTTGCAAGCATACCACATGAATTGTCATTTTTGTAATTGTGTGTTGATTGAGAGATTGGATGATTTGATAACTTGATGCAAAGATGAGTGTTAAGAAACTCTTTTGTTTGTTGATTGAAAGATATTCATATCAATTTTATTAAAATAGAAAGACCCTTGATTGATTACTGGTATTGAAATATATCTTTGTGTGGTTGGTGGAATTAATAAATACCTTTTTTTGATTTGCGGTATTGAGAAATACCTTTGAGAATGATTAATTGCTTCAAGTTGAAGAAAACTATCCATTTTAATAAAGATAGGATTTGATTTCAAGACATGTTGGTTTTAATGTAATGTCCCCGCCAGGGAACCCATAATGATCAGGACTAAAGTACAGAGATAACAACTAGATTTTTTTTAAAACGTTACTAAGACTATTTTAGAAATTATAAAAATGAACATGTCCTTAAAGGTTCCCCTTAAATCATTTCCATGAATATAAAAAAATACTGATTCTATAAATTACCTTAATGAATTCATTTCCTTTCCTAATTTTCATTGTATTTAGATTTTTTTTTTTGAAAGGAGACAGAAATAAATACATTGTGCTTCTAAACATAATTTACCCTTTTCTTTAATTTCATTTCCAATTAACCTTGCCTACACATAATTCATTTGTATTATCAAAACATAAATAACTCTTACTTCCATTTTTCATTTCAAGAGAGATAGGATATAAAATACATAATCACATTTCATTATTACAACTTTTTGATTTCCAAATAAACATTCCCTTTGATGTCCCTAAATCTACCCTTCCCAAATTACATTGATTTTCCTTTAATATTCAATACAAATACACCAAATTTTCCAAGGGCTTACAACATATCTCTACATCTTTGTTTACAATGGATAGTAGTAGAAGAAAATTTTAAAGGAAATCTTCACCACTGAATAAATCTGAATCCAAGCCAAGACATGAACCATGAACATTACCTCAAAGAGATTTTCCACCCAACCATGTGAAACTTGTGAAGTTCCACCCCCCATGCTAGGAGATAGAACAAACGTACTCTCAAGGCCTAAGGAAATATAAAGAAAAAGAACCATGTAATCAAATACCAAAAGATAAAAGGCATAAACAACAAAGCACCACCAGACTGTGCACCAAAGGTTTAGGTTCTAGAATACTACCTAGGTGAGTGTCATCACATAGCCTGTGCATTGGGATCCTCCCTGGAAACCATGTAACACCGGTCCCCTCTCAAAGTTTCAGGATCCACCCTATAAGTTACCCATGTTATCGGTACTCCAGCATGTCTATGTGGATTTAGCCATTAAATATATATCTTTTATTATCTTTTGAAACCCCCCTCCCAATTTAATTTTTTTATTATCACTTGTTTACAAACTCACCCATAGGATTCCCTGGCAAACACTTTGGGTTCCAGCACCTATGGTGATCTACTCACCTAGGGTGTCTAGTTCCCTACCCCAAAACATACCAAAACAAAGATAACATCTCAAATGCTCTAACTCATATGTTAAAGAAACCCTCCTATTTACTCAGACCCTCAAGATAAGTCCCAATCCTTAACTGTGAGCAATATGAGGAAGATAACAAGGATGTCATATACAATACATACTAAGAGAAATTTATTGTTCTACCATATGCAATATATTGAACATTGAAATGGGAAAAAGGAAGTAGACAGAAAACAAGATCAAACTGGAAGATGCAGACCACAATAACAGAACAAAAACAATTGACAAAACCTTTCCAAAATCTGTATAACATAGGGTAAAAATAACCATTTGCAGAACTTCCTGAAACATCCAAAAAAACACATACCTAAACTCCCTAATCTTCCCTGAAACCTAAATACACAAAATAAAGCATCCTATACATCCACAAAGAAAATATAACCTTCCTAGAGAGATTAAAAGGAAATTATATCATTATATAACATCATTCTTCATGAATAAATCAATACATTATTCCCCATCTTTCAGAAAAATTCACACCACATAAACTTTCAGGAAATGAATATCAAACATTATTAAACACACACACACACACACCAAAACACTAAAGGAGTATTTTTCTATGGTTATAGATCCTACCTAGGGTCCTGTGGAGAAACCTTTCCAAAGTTGAGCAACCTCTGCTTCCCATATGAACCATCCCCTCCTTCCAAATTCTTGATGGCTGCTCTCCTTCCAAGTTGTATTTCTAAGTTTCTCCTGAGATAAAACTCCTCCTTCCTCCCAGATAAATCCTAACTCCAACTATTTCATACTTCTGAAATTTTCTCCTCCGAAATGATTATCCAATTTTCTCCCCCATAAAACCCCGACTCCTCACATACTCCAAATATTAAAATCCATCCATATAGTTGGAGGAGCTGCTTTACAGGAAGAAACAACTCCAACTAATATAGTTGGTTTTAAAAACATTAAAACAATTCTCGAAAGCATAACTAAAGGTTTTATTTATATTTATTTACTTATTTAACTCACCAAGACCATAAAAGAACAAAGGTGAAAATAATCCTCAAGTAATTCACATAGCCCAATGGAAACTAACTAGCCTAACTACTAGGAGGTCTCAGGTTCAAACATCCTAGGTAAGCTTAGTTTTACTTATTGAATTATTATTACTCTATCATATTTTATTTTTCAATTACATCATAAAGATATAAAAACACCTTTGTACACACAC
>MU225217.1:1324904-1358337 GCA_018584345.1 Thuja plicata | reverse complement strand
AAATTCATATTTCAAAAGATAGAGAAGCATCATTCCTTAATATATAAATACAATTAATGAGACAAAGAAAACATACACTAAAGCATAAATAACCAAATCACAAAATCATAAAACTACTTAACCCCCCTAACTGAGGTGAATTCCTAAACAAGAACCTAAATCAACAAGGTTCCCTTGAGAGTGCTTTTGGAAATATCTCCACACAACAACGTTCGAGGATTTTTTAAAGGCATGCTCAGACCTATGTAGCCAAGTGAAGTTGATGCCTGGTACCTGCATCCTACATCACCAAGTCAAGAGAAACATCTGTACATATATATAAATATAAAACCAATGTCAAACAAGGAGGGAGAGTGCGGCATCGTGTGGATCTCCTATAAAAGTGACTACAACTACCTCTCCTCATCCTACAAACACATCATATAGCATCAATATCAAGGCATAATTGGATTAGTATGGTTAGCTCCAAAAATAATTATTACTCCATAATGTAAATCAAGAATTGAATCATCTTTATAAGAAATACAATCAAATATATGAAATAACATGTCCTAATAAAAACTTTTAAATCATTTTCTATCTTCCATAAAATATTTTAATTATCCATACATATACTCATAATGTCTCATCAACTAAAAATAAACATAACATAGAGTCCATAATGCTCAATATAGAAATCATGTCTGTGCAAAATATCAAGATACTAGGGTGGGCATTAGAGGAATATATTTAGCAAGAAACAAGGATTTTGTTTGCGAGTGAAAAGGTAATTGAGTGCATGTAGAAGAGGTATCCAAGAATTGATAGACGAAGCAACTAGCTAACAAATGGCACATGTTTACCAGGTTTTCACCACTCATGAAATTTCTATTTTTTCTACCAAGGTGCCTGTTTGCCAGGTTTTCACCAAGGCACAATTTTTTTTTTGTATTTCTCTCTCTCTTTTTTTTTGTATTTTGACATATTTGATTTTTTTATGTTGCCCAAGTGCCTGTTTGCCAGGTTTTCACCAGAACAACATTTTTTGAGCTTCTTTTTCAATTTTTTAGGTTTTTTTCAGGACTGTTTCCACTATTTTTGGATTTCTTTAGGACTTTTTCCAATGTTTTTGAATTTCTTCAGGACTTTTTCCACTATAGTGTTGTTACTTGCAACGATCTAGGTATAGAACCTATTCAAATGATTGGTAATGATTTGATCAAGAAGTGTGTCTCCTTCTATGGTGGCCAACTAATAAGCCCCACATCTAAATACTATTGTGCTGATAAAAGGACCTAACCAATTCAGTTCAAACTTGCCTTTATTTTCTCAGTGTTGTTGATTTTTGGGATTTTCACGTAGCACCAGATTGCCTACATGAAATTCATGAGGTTTTACTTTCTTATTGTAGCCTTTTTCCATTCTGTTATGATATCCCTATAGGTGTTCAAAAGCATCTTGATGCCTTTCAACCAGTAGTTATAGGTTTTGTAGTCTTGAAATCCTATAGTCATCATTTGTGATCAACCCTTGTAATGATACCCTTAAAGATGGTATTTATACCTCAATTGGAAGAACCACTTTAGGAACATAGACCAAGAATAAGGCATAGCTCCAGTTGGTGTTCTAATACTTGTCCGATAGGCCCACAAAGCCAGATTGATTTGAACATACCAATCTCTACCAGAATCATTGAATGTTCATATTATAATCATTAGGATGTTCTTATTTCTTGACTCCATCTATCCATTTCCCTGAGGGTAATAGATAGAGGGAAAATGTTGAGTAATCTGAAACTTGTCACAAAGTTCTGTCACATCCTTATTTTTGAATTGTTTTCCATTGTCTCTTACAATTGATGAGGGAATACCAGAGTGATAGATAATTTAGTTAATGATTAATAGTGAGATTTTTTTCCCATTACAGTTATTAGTGGGATGACCTCAACCCATTTTGTAAATTATTCAGTCGCTGTGATAATGAACTTATGTCTAGTGGAAAAAGATGGGTAAATATGACCAATTGGATCAAAGGCCCACTGCTGAAAAGGCCAATATGAGATGAATGGTAATAATTCCCTTGCTGGTGCATGTATAATATTATCATGAATTTGGCATTTCTTACAGCCTTTTGTGAACTTGACGACATCCTTATCCATTGTAGGCCATTAGTAACCAATACATAATATTTTATTAGCCAGAGTATGACCATTCCGTTATCCACAAATACCTTCATGGACTTTGTGTAAACTATTGTTCAATTCTTTGAGTTATAAACATCTTAGTAAAGTATCATCAAAATCTTGTCGATACAAATCATCTTCTATGATCACATGTTTGGAGGATTGGTGAATAAGACTTCATTTTTGGTTTTTGGATATACCCTCAAGTAAAGTATTAGTCTTAAGGTATTCAAGGATTGGTCCTTAATGGGGAGACTCAAAAATCACAACTTGACATAATAGTTTAGAATCAGGATAGTGATAGGAAGGGTAAGGTATATCTTCCACTAGGAAGTCATATCGCACTTGATTATCTGACAACTATAATAAAGATGTTAGGTTGGCCATAGCACTCGTTGCTTGATTGTTTGCATGATGAATATTCTCAAATTTTATTCTAGTAAAATACTCTAAGTCATCCACCATGTTCTTGTATGGCACCAATTTGTCATCCTTAGTCTAATACTCATCATTGATCTAATTTATAATCAACTAGGAATCACCATAGATATGTAATTCTATGATTTTCCACTCCAATTCCATCTTTAATCCATTGACTAAGGCTTCATATTCTGCAATGTTTTATGTACATAGGAATGGGATTTTGTATGCCTTAGGTATAGTGTAACCTTGCGGTGATATGAACACAATACCTGCTTTAGATCCTTGTTGCATAAACAACCCATCAAAATACATCCACTATATGTATTTTGTGATCATTAGAATTGATTCATCAAGGAATTCAACTGTTAATGGATTGTCTCTTAGTAGTGGTGCATTGGCTAGCTAGTCTGCAATGATCTGTCCTTTAATAGATTTCCTTTCTACATATTCTATGTTGAATTTACTGAGTATCATTACCCATTTAGCCAATCTCCTGGTCAAGGTTGCTTTATTAAGGAGATATTTTAGAGGATCAATTTTGGCTACCAATTTAATTGAATAGGCCATCATATAGTGTTTGAAATTTTGTGAAGTGAACACAACTAATAGACACACTTTTTCAATAGTTGTATAGTTAAGTTAATATTTCACCAATGTTTTACTCATGTAATAGATTGCTCATTCCTTCCCATTTTCATCTTGTTGTGCTAAGAGTGCCCCCAATGAAGTGTTAGTTGCTGAAACATATAGTAATGATGGTTTCCCTGCTATTGGAGCCATTAGGAATGGTGGTTTTTCTAGGTACTTTTTTAGTTGATTGAATGATGCCTCACATGCTTCATCCCACTTATGTGTGATACCTTTGTGCATAAGCTTGGTAATAGTTGCACTTTATCCACCAATTGAACAATGAACCTCCAAATTGACTATAGTTTACCTTGCAATGACCCTACTTGACTGATATTTTTTTATGGTGGCATTTCTACAATTACTTTTACTTTTTCTAGGTCGGCCTCAATTCCCTTAGCCAAGATAATGTATTCTAGAAGCTTTCCCAAAGTGACCCCAAATGTACACTTTTTTGGATTTAATCAGAGTTTAAACTATTCCATCTAATCTAAGATTGTAGATAGATCCTTCAAATGATCCTACCTATGATAAGATTTCCCTAGGGTGTCATCAACACAATCTTCCATGTTTGTGTGCTTCATTTCATGGAAAATTGTTGTCATTGAACGTTGACATGTTGCTCCTACATTGTTTATCCCAAAAGGCATGATGTTCCAAAAAAATGTTCCCCATGGAAATATGAAATAAATTTTGTCTTGATCTTCAAGGGCGGTCTTAATTTGTTTATAACTAGAGAATCCATCCATTAATGATAACATCTCATACCCAACTATGAGATCTACTATAACATAGATGCTAGGCAAAGGAAAACCATCTTTGGGACATGCTTTGTTTAAATCATGGAAATTTGTGTACAATCAGATAAACTTGTTGAGTTTTGATGCTAGAATAATGTTGGATATCCATTCTGCATATGCAATAGCTCTGATAAGTCCTACTTTTAATATCTTTTCCAGTTCTTCTTTTACCAGTAGGGCGATATGAGGGTGCATTTTCCTTAGCTTTTGTTTAACATGATTAACTCCTGGAGCCATAGATAAGTGATGCATGATTAGATCAGGAACCGTCACTAGCATATCATAATAAGACCATGAAAAATTTATCTTTTGTTCTTTGGAAAACTGTGTGAATTGTTGTTTCTCCTCGACAGATAAGGAATGAGCAATGTGTATAATTTGTGGTTTGTCTTCTATACCAAGCTTGATCGGTTGAGTAGGTTCGATGAGAACTATAGACTGTTCTTGAGAGTGGCCAGGGAGAATATTAAGTTTCCCATCCTCTAGTGCCTCAATGAGGTTTTCACTATCGAATATGTCCTTTATTTTTCCTTTTTTGTGACCTGAGATTTCTACAGAATGGTTTTCACCCTAAGATTTTTGATTTATTTTCTTTTTACTTTTGTGACTGGAAAACTTGATATCCCCATGTGTTAGATTTACTAGTGGAAGATGTTACGGGTTCTATCACATTTAGATAACAAGCTATGACATGGTCATTAGGAAACATGGGTGTATCCACAGGTCTGAACAAGGTCCAGTCAATAAGTTCAAGGTGGATTAGTTGCAATTTATCATTAATATTGGTGTCAATTATTTCAAGATTCATGATTGAATCATGTTCATAGATTTCAAATGTATCAACGAGGTCTAGAACAATACTATCCTAAAGATCGTTTAGATCATGAAGAGTCTCACTATTCTCACTCGATTCACCATCAATAGTGTGTGGACCAAATTCAAATGGGCATACACCTAATATGTGTCCCTCTTCTCTTTGTCTTATCATATTTTTGGGATGTATATTTTATAATATTCTTTGAAGCTCTTATGTTCCTACTAAGACTCCTGTATCTGCATTAATTATACTAGGTAACACCACATCTGCTAATTCTGTAACAATGTTTGAGAGGTGAGTAGTGTTAGAACTTTCTCATCTTTCATGTTGAGGGGCATATTGATGAATCAAATCTATCTCTATATCCATATTTGCATCAAAGAATGAGTCCTATTCATATTCATTAGAATCTATGTCAGTATAATGTGGCAAATCTAGAACATGAGTAATTGTTAATAGTTTCCCCTAGCTGGGATGATGATTTTCTTGTTCATTGACTTCTTCATAAAAATCATTTCTTTGAGAATAATTTTGGTTTTCCTCAAGTGTTTGTACATTTGGGTGTTGTATGGATATTTCTTGATCAGTCATAGTTTCTTGATTCCTAAAAAATGGAGGAATGTAGACCTCTCCTTTATAATTGGGATTTTCTTTATGTATATGCAACAACCATTCATATGAGAGGTACAATTTCAATTTCCTCTTTAGATTCTTAATGTTCCTCATAAAAAAATGGTCTATCTTGAATGAGATGGATCTGTGTCTCCTCTTTGTATCATATGCCTGTTTTATCTTTGGGCTCTCTGAATTGTGTAAAAATTTTCTCGACAAGACCTTCTTTGTTTTTGCCTAGGGGTCCTTGTACTTGATATCCCATCCATTTCATGATATGGAGTGTTGGAAATGAGATAAGTAACTAAGAGGGGAGGGGTGAATCAATTACTTCAAAAAAAATCCTTTGTCCCTTAGATGTCTTAAATACTTTAACATTGTTACTCGGTTAATTAAGACATTCTTTTGTAACTCGGGTGTCAAAGTAAACTTTATAATAGCCAATGCAATTTTAATTTTAGAGATTTAAGTGCAAAAACATAAAGCATGAAACAAATAACATATACACAGGTGACACCAATATTTAACATGCAAACCCAATATGGGAAAAACCACCAATGTAACGAGTTACTATTTTTCACTCTTCTGAAGTGAGCCCTATTAGGAGCCAACCCTGTTAAAGGTTACAATAACACAATTTTAGGTGTGACCTTGTTAAAGGATTTAATCACCCTATAAGGAGTGGCCTTTTTAGAGGTCTTCAACACTTCAACATAGAAATGCAACCTTGTGAGAGGAATTACAAAAAGATTGTTAAGTCTACTATGTTAAGAGATTTTAGATCACTGCTACAATTGTTAGAAAGTAACAATGAATTGACCTGCATGTGTAAGAAACTATCTTTGCTGATATAGATCTTTGTTTTGATTATAAATAGATCCTTGCTGATCAGATGTTCTATTGCAGCTTCAAGTGATCAATACTCAATCAGAATCCTGTCTAATTTTTCCTTCACTCTTCATATCACAGAATTCTAGACTTCTGCTTTCTCTTCTTGCTATCACCTTAAACACATTCAATCCAAACTTGACCTTTCATTTATATGGTAAGCCCTGTCAAGTCAGCTTGAATATACTTCTAATAATAAATCACAATTCAGTCATCCTCATATAACCAATTAATTAGATAATATAAATCACTATTAGTTAGTTGCCACTGAATGCCTGACCAAGAATGAAATGCCCGAGTGACTTGATCAACATTGAACTTCCTTCAATGCCTGACTGAACTTGGTCAACACTAAATAACTCATTCTATTCACCAACTATGCTCAGTCTAAATGTAGACATTTGTGTAACATCATTATATAAGTGTAAATACATGTGTAACATCAATGACAATACACAATTGAATAATTGTCTTCAAAAATATCCCTCTTTGGTATTGATGGAAACAAAACATGTCATAATACAAAGAATTGTAGAGCAACACAAAATTTTATCAATTTATTTAGTTTAATTTTTATTCTCATCCAAAAACTCCCTCTGACATCAAAATCTCCATCTTATTGTATTCTTACTGTATTATAAAATTCTCCCTCTTTGACAACAAATGCCAAAGACACCATCTCCACAAATATCAATAGTCAGTACTATTTCACTTTGTAATTGTAATGTACCTGAATGTATAAATTCATTTGTAATGTTCTCTGATGTACCTGCATCAACTGATAGATCTTCATTGTCACTTAGGTTCATGCATCACTAAACTATATTTTAGTTAGCTTCAGTTAGGGGAAGAACCCCTAGCTTTCCTCTAAGATACAAGAATGCATCCTTAGGTAAAGGTTTAGTGAATATGTCTACAACTTGGTATTCACATATTCTAACCTTACTTCTTTATTCTGTACCAATTCCCTCAAGAAATGATACTTTATTGCTATATGCTTGGCTTTGGTGGGCATCACAGGATTCTTTGAAATTTTAATGGAACTGGTGTTGTCACATTATATAATAACTGACTCTTTTACTTCTTACTTCATTCCTGATAACAACTTCTTGATCCATATGATATTTGAAGTGTTCACTGCTGCAACAACATATTCTTCCTCTGCTGTAGACTGAGAGATATAATTTTATTTCTTGCTAGTCCATGATACTAACCTCTTTCCAAGAAAGAAATCTCCACCACTGGTGATTTTCCTGTCATCTACACTTCCAACCCAATCAACATCAATGAATGCCTTTAAATCAAAGTTTCCACCTTTCTTATATCATAAACCATAGTCTTGAGTACCCTTCAAATATCTCAGAATTCTTTTGATTGTCATTACATGATTATCTCTAGGATTAGTTGAAAATCTTGCAACAATACCAACTGCCCATGGAATATCAGGTCAGGTGTGAACAACATATTGAAATTTTCCAATAATGGATCTGTAGTTGGTCTGATCTACCTCCTTTGAATCATCATCTTTAGACAATTTATGTCCGGTACACATGTGTGTTCCAATAGGTTTGGAATATTTCATACCAAATTTTGTAAGTATCTTCTTGATATATTTTGATTGAGTAATGTAGATACCATCCTTCATTTGATGTACTTGTAATTCAACAAATAATTTGATCTCACCAAACATAGACATCTCAAATTATTTACTCATAGCTACAGAGAATGATTTGCATAGGTCATCATAATCAGTGAATAATATGTCATCAACAAATATCTCTGCTAACAATATTTTGTTTTGTGGTCCTTCTTTGATGTACAGGCTATTGTTATCATTGGTTCTCTAAAATCCAATTCTTATTAGATAGCTATGCAATCTTTCATACTAGGCTCTGGGCGCTTGCTTTAGTCCATACATTTCTTTGTGCATCTTGCAAATCATATCCCTTCTGCTAGGATCAATAAATAATTCAGGTTGTTCAATGTAGACTTCTTCTTCTAGGATTCCATTTAGAAATGCAGATTTCACATCCATTTGATATAATTTTTATCCTTTATTTCCAACATATGCCATAAGAGTTCTAACTCCTTGAATTCTTGCAACCGGAGAAAAAGTTTCTCCATAGTCAATATCCTCTTCTTGAGCATATCCTTTACAAACTAGTATGGCCTTATTTCTAGAAACTTTACCATTTTCATTCATCTTATTTCTAAAAACCCACTTGGTTCCAATCACATTCTTGTCCTTTGGCCTAGGCACAAGAGTCCATGTCTTGTTCTTCTCAATCTGCTCAATTTATTCATTCATTGCTTCTATCCAACTTTCATCACTCAATGCATCTTTAACAGTTTTAGGTTCAAATTCATTTAGTAATCATGTACCTTTGAGTTTCTTCCTTGTCATTACACCTTCTATCTAGTCTCCAATTATCTACTCAGGTGCATGATGTCTTTTAACATATCTTGAAATTACTTGATCTTTTGTTCTAGGTTCAGGAATTGATCCACTAGGTCTGTCATTCTCAAATATTCTTTCCTGTTCCTCTATTTGATGCTCAAGTTCAACTGTCTGTAACTCAGATCCCTCTGTCTATGACTTGGGTTCCTTTGTCTATGACTCAGTTCCCTCTTCTTGTGACTCAGTTTCCTCTATCTATGACTTAGTCTCTTCTACCAATAGCTCAGGTTGAACAGTTTGGAACTTGGGTTGCATAGTTTGTGCTAGTGTATTTAGTGGTTGACAGTTCTACTATCCCATCACCATTTCTTGAGTCATAGATATAGTATCAGGTTCATAATAGACAAAGTTCCTGTAGTCTTCAGGCTCTTTACTACTCTTCTCTTCACATTTTTCTGCAAACTCATCAATCTTGACATGTACACTTTCTATGAATTTATGAGTACTAATATTTAGACATTTGTATGCTTTTCTTTTACATGAGTAACCTAGGAATATTCCTTCATCACTTTTTGCATCTAGTTTTCCATTTCTAGCTTCCTTCAAGATGTAGCATCTACTTCCATATACTTTGAAATAATGAACATTAAGTTTATAGCCATACCATAATTCAAAAGGTGTCATGTTACTACCCTTCTTCAGTTGAACTCGATTCAGAGTGAATATTGTAGTGTTGATGGCCTCCTTCCAGTATTTGGCAGCAACATTCTTTTCAATCATTAGAGTTATGGCACAATATAGGATGGATCTGTTTCTTCTCTCTGATATTCAATTTTGTTGTGGTGTACCAGGGGAAGATGCATGTATTTTGATTCATCTCTCATTACAGAATTCATTGAACTCATTAGAAATGAATTCTCCTCCTCTGCCAGATCTTAGGCATTTTAGTTTCTTTCCTGTTTCCTTTTCTACTCTTGCAAGATACCACTTGAATTTCTGAAAAGCTTCTGATTTTTCTCTGAGAAACATGACAGTCATAATTCTAGAATGATCATCAACAATTAGAATAAAATACTTCTCTCCAGTATATCTTGTTGTTCCAATTGGTCCACATAGATCAGTATGTACCAATTCCAAGACTTCATCAGCATTGTAATTCTTTCTTTTGAAACTAGTCTTGCTCATCTTTTCGATTTGACATTGTTGTATATTGCTAACTCGAGTTTCTTTAAAATAGGAATACCTCTAAATTTCTTCTTCTTTCTTATGTTTACTAGATTATCAAAGTTTACATGACACAACCTTTTATGCCATAACCAACTTTCTTCTACTTGTGCAATAAAGCATGAACCTTCAGTGAGATCAAGATAGAATAGATTACCTTTTGTTTGTCTGCCAATTCTGACTAGGTTCCCTTTACCATCCAGGAGCTTGGCCTTACCATTCATGAATTCCACCTTGAATCCAATGTTGTTCAGTTGTGCTACACTGATTATATTTCTCCTCAATCCTTCAACCCAATAAGCATTATCACATTTGATTCCTTCTGTCAGAACAATGCAACCTTTTCCTCGTATAGGGCAAGGTTTATCATTCCCAAAACTGACACTCCCACCATCATAGTGTTCAAGATGTTCAAACTTTGTCTTATCACTAGTCATGTGATGAGAACAACCACTATCAATTATCCATGTGTCATTTTTATTAATGTGTGAGAAAAGTGTTATCTTTTCATCTTCTTTGTCTGATTCATCCTTAATAGCAATATAAACCCTTTCTTCTTCTTCATCATTGTCAGAATCTTTAGCAATATAACAAGACTTCTTACCTTTATCCTTGTAGCTTTTGTAGTTCTTGAAATATTTCTTTCCCTTGAATTTTTTGAACTTTTTCTCATCTTTGCCTTCTTTTTTCGGACACTTTACAACAATGTGACCAACCTCATTGCATGACAAACAAATCAATGGTATCTTTCCTCTATATTTTCCTTTTGCAACTCTTCTTGCAAGTAGTGCTTCACTGATTTCAAGATCTTCATCATCAGATTCATCATCACTATCACTTTCAATTTGCTTCCCTTTTGAGTATCTATCCTTCTTACCAAGGTTTAGTTTTTCTTTGAATGCCGACTCAAGATTGCTAGAGCTAGGAGAGTAATTGTCAAAGTTGTCAAGCTCAAAAGTTGTAAGCCTTCCCAATAATGTATCAAAATTTATATCTTTATTGCACCTCATCTCTTGAATAGCTAAAACTTTAATAGCATATATTGGAAGTAAAGTTCTTAGTACCTTGCTGACTACTATTTTATATTCAATTATTCCTCCTGCAGCTCTGATGACACTCACAATCTTCTTGATTCTGTCACTGTATCCTATAATGTCTTCTCCTTATTTCATTTTCATAAGGTCAAATTTTCCTCTTAGACTTTATTCTTTGGCTCTTCTTACATTTGCATCTCCTCCATGAATGTCCTGTAATTTCTTCCACATATCATAGGCTGTAGGGAAGTCCTTGACTTCATCAAATTGTGAGTAGTTAAGTGAAGAAGCTATGTCAATCATCATTATGTTGTGATGCTTCTATTCCATCATTTGTTCCATAGTCATAGTTCCTATTGGTTCCACATATTTTCTCTCCAAAAATTGCAGACCAGCATCACCGATAGTACATAGATGTAGCTTCATCAACTCCTTCCATACTAGGAAATTGTCTTTGTTTAGCTTAGGGATCTCCCTTCTGTAAGACATCTCTGATCTTTAGCTTAGGCCTTGAAACCTTCTCTAAAATCACTTGAAGCTCTGATACCAATTGTTGGAAATGAGATAAGTAACTAAGAGGGGAGGGGTGAATCAGTTACTTCAAAACAAATCATTTGTCCCTTAGATGTCTTAAATACTTTAACACTATTACTCAGTTAATTAAGATATTCTTCTGTAACTCATGTGTCAAAGTAATATTTACAATATCCATTGCAATTATATTTTTAGAGATTTAAGTGAAGAAACATAAAACATGAAACAAATAACATATACACAGGTGACACCAAGATTTAACATGGAAACCCAATATGGGAAAAACCACCAATGTAACTAGTTACTATTTTTCACTCTTCTGAAGTGAGCCATGTTAGGAGCCAACCCTGTTAAAGGTTACAATAACACACTATTAGGTGTGACCTTGTTAAAGGATTTAATCACCCTGTGAGGAGTGGCCTTGTTAGAGGTCTTCAACACTTCAACATAGAAATTCTGCCTTGTGAGAGGATTTACAAAAAGACTGTTAAGTCTACTCTGTTAAGAGATTTTAGATCACTGCTACAATTGTTAGAAAGTAACAATGAATTGACCTGTATGTGTAAGCAACTGTCTTTTCTGATTCAGATCTCTATTTTTATAACTAGATCCTTATTGATCAGATTTTCTATTGTAGCTCCTAGTGATCAGTACTCAATCAGAATCCTGTCTAATTTCACCTTCAGTCTTCATATCACAGAAGTCCACACTTCTACTTTCTCTTCTTGCTATCACCTTACACACATTCAATCCAAATTTGACCTTTCATTTATATGGTAAGCCCTATCAAGTCAACTTGAATATAATTCTAATAATAAATCAAAATTCAGTCAGTCTCATATAACCAATTAATTATAGAATATAAATCACTGTTAGTCAGATTTCACTGAATGCCCGACAAAGACTGAAATGCCTGAGTGACTTGGTCAACACTGAACTTCCTTCAATGCCCGACTGAACTCAGTCAACATTAAATAACTCATTCTGTTCACCAACTGTGCTCGGTCTGAATGTAGACATTTGTGTAACATCACTATATAAGTGTAAATACATGTTTAACATCAATGAAAATACACAATTGAATAATTATCTTCAACAACGGAGCCCATGTCCATATTGTTGAGTTGGAATCTAAACATGTTTAACATTTTGGTGAGATTCATCTTTTTCCTTGTATAGCCACTTTAGCACCTCATTGTCTTCATTTTCCTCTACTAATGATTTGCCTCTCTCAAAATTTCCATTATAGATGGTTTGAGGTTTAGGCTTTGTTTCCATCGTAGATGATGGGGGTCTTCCTTTTGATCTCGGTGAGAGAGGTAATGTTGTTAGTGAAAGAAGTTGATCAAGTTTTTACTCACCAATCCCATTATCTTTCAAATTTAGTTTGTTTTCAAAATATCTTAGCATAGTTATTGTTAAATGGTTTAGTGGTTGTTCTTTTGTAGCTTCCATGTTATGAGGAACCATTTTTTCATTTTATTTCCAGACATTATTGCAGGATTGAAAATAGCTTATGTCCACGGGGATTGTGATTTATTCTCCATTATAAGGAAATTTCAAGCATTGATGAAAATTTGAAGGTACGACCTGCATCTCATCTATCCAAGGTCTTCCCAAGACAATATTATATGACATATTAAGATCTAACACTTGGAACACCACATTTCTTTCCATAGGCCCCACTCTAATAGGCAACATTACCAACCATTTAGATTATCTTTCTTCATCATCATATGCTTAAATGTTTATCCTCTTTTTAGGGTCAATATCTTTGTTTGAGAATCCAAATACTTTGATCAAACCTAGAGTACATATGTTTAATCCTGCTCCTCCCTCTATCAATACTCATTTTACTTGATGTTTATGGATCAACACTTCTATGTGTATTGTGTGGGTGACTTAGAGCATTGTCATCTTTCTCTGATAATGATAGGTAGAGAGGTGTGGTCAAGTGTCCAACCATGGCTTGAAATTTATCCACATCCAGATTGTTAGGGACATTTGTTTCAACCAAATATTTTTCTAAAATCTCTTTGTGATGGAGAAATTTTGATTAGTTCAAGAATAGAGATTTGTGCAGGAGTTCTCTACAATTGATCAAGCAAACTATAATTAGATGAGGAGGATGATGAAGCTTGTTTGGTTGATGTTGGTTTTAATGATGTAGGAATTTTTGAAAAATCCCCTTTTATGATACTTTATCTTTTCCTCTTGTTACTGTGCTAGTGGATTCAACCTTTTGTTTGTCCTTGATTATTATCACATTGACGTGTTGATCTGAAGCTTCCAACATATTGATAGTCTTGTCATGAGAATAGGTAAAGTTCACCTGATTGCCCTTGGAATTTGATGATTCTCCTTTCTCATAATTAGGCAAAGGTGTTTTGAAGGCTATATGATCCTTGTTTGTCTTGTGTCCATCCATTGTAATGACTTTACTATCAATTAAGTCTTGTAAAAAATGTGTGAGCTTCATGCACTCGTTTGTTTTATGGCCTTTTTTATGTTAATCACAATAATGTGCATCATTCTACCACTTCAGTTTGAATGGTGGTTCATATGGTCTTTCTTCTCATAGAGTAATAAATTTGTGAGTTATAATATTATGTAATGTTGATTGAAGAGACTCTCCAAGAGGCGTAAATATCCATTTAGGACCATTGGTAAAAGATGGCTTTTGATTCCCGTTTTCTTGATTGATTCACACATTAGATGCCACATTGGGATCCTTCAAAGGATTAGTAGTAGAAAGATTAAATGCTGGTAATTTTGGATTTATCTTTTGAGCATATACTACTCCATCATTGACAACCTTCTGATTCTTGTTCCAATACTTCTATTTGTCTTGGTTTCCATTGGTATTAGTATTATAAGGTCCCTTAGATTATTTATAGAGTTTGAGTTCTCCTTTTCTTACCAAGGTATCTTAAATTTTGATTCCCATCTCAATCACTTTATAAAATGTTGGAATGAATTGCAATTGAAGGTAGTGATTCATTTGTGTTACCAGATTATTTACAAAAATGCCCATCTTTTCCATTTCTAGTATCGAACGATGATATCATGCAAATATCTTCCTACATCTCTACAAGAATGATGTAAATGGTTCTCCCATACGTTGCTTGGTGTTACATAGATCGATCATTTTGACAGGATGTTGAATATTGTATGAGTAATGTTGTATGAATCGATCTATTAAATCTTCAAAAGTATTAATTCCATGAGGTAGTTTGGAAAACCACTCTTTTTCTTGTCTACTCAAGCTACGAGGGAAAAGTCTCATAAGATAGGTCTATTCATGAATGAAATCAACACTAAGAGTATAAAACTCTCGTATATGATCTTGAGGATCTTTAACTCCTGTATACTTGTCATACATTGGTATATCCACATTGTGTGGAAATGGCAATATGTGTAGACTATGATCAAAAGGCATAGGACAAAGTGCGTTTAGTGAATATTTCTTTGGAATAATGTCCTTTTCCTTTTACATGTCTATTATTTGAGTTTGTAATGCCTCAACGTATTTGATAAGTGTATCCATAGGATTTTCCTCTTCATGTGTTTTAAGTTGTTACACATCAAAGTATTGAGGCAGTTTGATCCATGTGAATTCTAGATGCATGAAATACTTATATTTTTCAGCCATTAGGATTTTTCCATGATCTTTTGTAAACCTTGTATCCTGGTAGACTTTTTGGATATATTCCTTGGTTGTTTCTTCTTCGTTGTCAGTATTAGTGTGTGTAGCCCACTCATTTTCAATTCCTACCATAATGTTGTTGTTGTTGTTATTGATATTAGTTTTTGTGTCAATAGTTCTAGGAGTAGTGAAAGGGTCTTGATTTTCATCTTGATCTTGTTGTGATTCTGGTACAAGTTGTGTCTAAGGTATATGTCTATTTTATATTTGTTCAAAAGGAATACTTCTTGTCCACACCATGTAAGATTAAAATATACTTGATTTGCAAAGATGATCAATCTATCACCTATAGTTTCAATGTTTGATAAACTAGCTTAGCAATTGGTCAAAATTTGATGAAAATGTTGATGTAGAATAGATGATGTTTGAGATCTTGTTGAAGGTTAGATTGACCTTGATAGTGATCTCTAAGAAAGAATAAGGTTGATACAACCAATTGAGAATAGCGTTAAGTTGTTGAAACCAAAAGTAATTTAATTGATCTTCTAAAAACAGAGGTTTGATATTATGCACTTGTGATGTTTGGATTTGAAATAGAATTTTCCAAGAATCTCTCCAAAAAGTGAGCTGATTTTGATAGAAATATTATAGAAATGACCTTCGTTTTGACCAACAATGAGACAAGAACCAAAGAATGTTTTAGGACCCACACTTTTGTGCAAAGGACAACTTTGTGAGAATCTGTGTCTAGATAGCCACCAACAATTTGCAAGATCTTTAACATTTTAGGTGTGTTTTTGAATATTTTTGAATGTTCAATTAGGGACACACACACAAAGCAAGGTGATTTTGTCTTTTTTTGATAGGAATTGTTTGTTTTTAGAATTTTTGTGATTATAAGTGTAACTGCAAACACACCTTTCCCTATAGAATTGGCATAACATGAAAACCTTTGCTCGTAGACTTAGGTACACACTCAAAAGATAATTAGAATATGACCATCATGAAGCACACAATGGATCCAGTAATGATGCCATATTATCCATCTCCAAATGCTAGTGAGGGCACAAAATGACGAGTATCTTGGGGAGGTTACTATCCTCCTTGCACAAAGATTATCACCTTTCGGGGTGAACTGAATCGCATCTATGTTATAGTTCTAGTATAGATCTTTGTTTGGTTGTATCTTTTGTGTGTGCACAAGAGCGATTGAGGTGTATAGCCCCATAGAGCGTCTTGGCACAAGAAATCATGTAAACATGATTGATACCATTAGGCCCTACTTTGTGTTAGACGTGAGTCGAGTATAAGCTCAAATGACATTCGACTCCTGAGGATTTAACTCCAAAGAGTAATTTTTTTAACATGAGTTGGAGTGGTGTGGATCACACCTCATTCTCACATGGGTCATTCCTAGGAGATTTTTTTCTCAACCAGCAAGCCCATCTAAAGGTAAAAAGTAGTAAAGAGGATTGGCGACTTATGAGTCTAGATTTTTTATTCTTCATGAGGAAGAAGATCATACTCTCCTATCCATATCATTTTCTCCTATAGAACATGCAAAACAATGGTTCATTCCCACAAATTTCTATTCAAAGCTTAATTTGATGTTTGAGTTTCTGAGTTTCCATGAAGGAAAAGAGCAAACTTCTCTAATCAATTTTAGAATTGGAGAGAAATTCAATTTAAGTGCCTATAAAAAACCCTAATAAAGCATAAAGTTTGGTCGATTTTTGTAAAGGCAACCTGCATTTACCACTCACTAGTAGTTTTGTATGTTTTTACTCTAATTATTTCACCAAGGTTTATTTGGTAGCGACCCGCATAAACTTTTTAAGCTATTCTAAATGACAAAAATCACAAAACATGACAAGCTAGCTTATTAGTAACCAAATTTTCTATGAAAAAAGACTTTATTTTTTGCTCTCGCATTTCTAAACGAGGTTACAGTAACCCCAGACATTGTTTCCCAAAAATGATGAAAGAATTACCCCAAATGAATAAACACCCTAGAAACGCTGAAAGATTTACTGCAAGTGATGCAATTTACCAGAAATACTGAAATAAATGTCGAGAACGACTAAAGAAAGAATATATACCTCTCAAAAATGCTAAAATGAAGTTGACAAATGATGAAAGTATTCCTAAAAATGATGAAATATATCCTAGAGATGATGAAAGGTTACTAGAAATGATGGAATAACTCTTAGAAATTCCATTCTGTAGTGCTTTCTACTAAATTTGTGAAACAATCAGTAGATTTCATGAAAATGAGGCTTTGAGCCCATGTTGGGCACCAAAAATGTGATGTGTAAATGTTATACCTACAAGACTCTACACACAATTAGTCAATAAGACATTAGATCAACATATTAGTATCAAAATTGAACCAAATTGAACCAAATAACATGCTAAAAGTGTCCTATTGCTTCCTATATAGAAGATCCACATGAATTTATAAATTGCTCTTAGTTCAAGCATAAATTCATAGTGAATTGTCAATCTAATGATGGAAGATTCAAATTAAAATGCTAAAATGCATCTACAATTCCTCAATTATGCTCCATTAGTTCCTAAATGGATGAAATTAAAACTATTTAATTGAATACCAATGAATTAGATTATGCTAGAATGAAATTGCCATTATTTAGCTACTTTAAATGCACTATTCACCTATGAAATGAGCTTAGAAGGGCTACATTTTATAGACTTCCCTCAGAGGGAAAAGGATTCAAATTCAAATTTGAATTTGATGGTTGTGATGCATCCATGAGGGATGGCTAAGATTGAATCTCAAGTGATCCATGTGATTGCTTCTCATTGGTCCATGAGTTGACTTTGAGGTCAAGAGGGGGAATATAAATGTTTGAATTAATTAATTGACTTTAATTAATATCCTTAGCCATGTATTTTTTTATTTTGATTTGATTAAATGACTAGGACTAATTAAGGAATTAATATCTTTTATTGAGTGATCTTGGATATTTGATTTTTGATTCAGAAAGATTGACCATACAACCAATTTGATGTGATGCAATGCAACTGATTTCTAGCAAAGATTTGAACAAATGATCAATTTGATGTGAAGCATTGAAACTGATCATTTTTTTGAGATTTTGATTGTTTCAAATGAAGATACTATCAATTTGATGTGGTGCGTTGAAATTGATATCTCCACTGATGTTTACAACTTGAATTTTGATAAGAGCGAGCAATTTGATTTGAAGTGATGAAATCACTCATTCCAGGATTTGATAACATTAATTTGATTTACTGTCTGATGAATATTCCCCAGCTATTGGAAATTTGATTTTCTTGATCGAATACAGAGTCAAGTCGGATTCTGACAATGCCCCAGTTTTTGAAAAGATTTTGTAGTAGATCTCTTTGATTAGATTGATTGATAATGCTCCGATGGAATCAAAATGGACATGAAATTAGCCTGATTTCTAGATAAAAACATCCAGATGGGAATGATAAGCTTGGAATGAAGATTTTGATTCTAATAGAAAAGATAGTGGTTAGAACCACGAATAAACTGCTTCTTGTTTGGTCGAAATCAGACTCCATAGGATGCAATTAGAGCCAAAAAGGTGCAATAGATGAGCAATAGTATGGTTAAAAGTTTGAAATTAATTACCCCAAAAATTGAGATTAGATAGGGTAAAATTTCAAAAATTACTATTCATTTTTACTATTCATAGTGAGAGAATTACAGAGCTTAGTGAGAGAATATGTCGACCCCCTGCCTAACCATTGATTCAAGACTGTCTGATGACACCAGAGACCTACCCACTACCATACCACATATTTTTCAGTAGTACTAGATCCTATTGTGAGAGTTACACCTTTTTCACAGGCAGCGACACAATTAGAGGGTGTTGTACCTAGCAGATTAGATGCTCCTCCCCGAGAACCACTAGGGGATGATAGAGCCAGTCAATCTTGATTAAATTGAGCTATTATCTACATTTTTTACGATGATGTATTGATCTTTCTGTGTATCTAGCACCATTTTTTCTTGATTTGGACTATGTATCTCATGGACATTATTCGATATATGATGAAATTATCATGTTTTGATTTCATTGTATCTTTGTCGCTGATATTTCATGTGTTTGTGAGATGATTATGATTATGTTGTGAGCTTGTTCTTTGATTTCCTTATTGTATGGATGCATTTGTTTTCTTTTGTATGTTATTGATACATAGATATGATGTTAGGTTAATGCTATGGATGCATATGTATGGATTTTAATGATACTAAATGAAATGCAATGGATATAATTATGCAAATGATGATTTTTATTTCAGTGACTAGAAATACTCAATCATAAAATAAATGATATCTTGTTGAATGTTTTGAAGTTTTCTTTTCCCTCTTTAAATGTATGTTATGATAGCCTTTCATAGCGTTAGTTCTTATAAAAGCCATGCAACTCCTAGAATGCCATGGAACACTAAAATGAAAATGCAACTTCCATTTTCATGTCATTCATTTTGTGCTTTTGTTTCATCATTGAGATTTTTTGCGGACCCCAATTTTGATACAGCCAACACTGATACCCAAGAAATCATGCTAGTATGAATATCACCATTCTCTGATACAAGTACATACAATCATCACTAGTGCTTAAGTGACTATGAGAATATAAATATGAATTGTGTGAGATGTTTTTTTTAGTACAACCACCATGAACACTTGCTTTATTATGATGATATGAATACTAAAGAGTTAAGTTTTGATATTGTATTTTGACACAAGCATCAAGATATAAAAAATCATGATGTCCTAAGTATATATTGCATCAATAAACACACATAAAACAAAGAAAATATCATATACCTTCCTCTATGTTCTAGTACAACGACTCATAGAATATCTCTGGAGATATGATGATAAAAAAATGATAAAGATAGAAATCAATCCAACATAGGTGTTTTCTTTGGTCTCATAATCAGAGCCTTTCATGTAGCTTTAGATTTGTCATCATAGACCTTGTCAAAAACCAATGTAGATCACAAGAAGAAATCAAAGAAAATATCATGCCCCATGTCCTTATGTTTCTAGCATTCATAGCATTATTGAAACACTCAAGAGATATGATAAGCGAAAAAATGATAAAGAACAAACAGTCATTCAAAGAAAAATATCCCAACTCTTTCATTGTTTCTCTAGAATAGACACATCACAGAGTCACTCAGAAGTCAAAAGTCATGCAAGCATATGACAGGATTGATCATTTCTGTACTTGTGTTGCTGATTGATAGATTCAATATGATCATGTTGATAACAAGATGAGTGTTTAAGGAACATTGTTTTCTTTGTTGATATGAGATGTGACTTGATCGGTGGTATTGAGAAATACCTTTGTTTGATTGGTTGGTTGATGGTATTGAAGAAATATTGTTGGTTGATTGATTGGAGTGGTATTGAAAAATACCTTGGATTGAAGTGATTGAGGTGGTATTGAGAAATACCTTTGATTGAATTGATTGCCTTGAAGCAGATTTGAAATTATGTGTTCACAAGAAAGATAAGATTGTATTCCAAACCATGGTGATGATAGGGAAGTGATATAGCAATCAACTAGGAATGCGTTCTTTCTTGTACTGGCTCAAAGGTCTTAAAGTGCTTACTGAAGAGATATTCGAGCTTTGATAGATGAAGCAATGAGCTAACAAATGGCACCTGTGTACCAGGTTTTCACCACTCATAGGAATGCCATTTTTTCTACCAAGGCACCTTTTTACCAGGTTTTCACCAAGGCATTTTTTTATTTTTTTTTTATCTTTTCTCTGTTTCTCTTTTTTTTAATATTTTTTATATTTTTGATTTTTTTGATGTTATCCAAGTGCCTGTTTGCTAGGTTTTCACCAGGACAATCATTTTTTAGCTTCTTTTTCTGCTTTTTAGGATTATTTCAAGATCTTTTCTAGTGTTTTTGAATTTTTCAGAACCTTTTCCACTGTACATGGCTACTAAAAACATCTTAGGCATAGAACCTCTTTAGATGATTGGTGTTGATTGTATTAGGAAGTGTGTCTCCTTCTGTGGTAGCTACCTGATGATCCCCAGAGCCAAATATTGTTATGATTATGAAAGGCCCTAACCAGTTAGGTTCAAACTTGCCCTTCTTTTCTCTATGTTATTGATTTTTAGTATTTTCTAGTAGAACTAGATGTCCCACTTGGAACTCACGAGGTTTGACCTTCTTATTGTATCCTTTTGCCATTCTCTTCTAATATCCTTGTAAATGTTCAAAATCACCTTGACGTCTTTCAGCCAGCAGTTCAAGGTGTTGTAACCATGAAACCCTGTAGTCATCATCTATGATCAACCCTCTTAAAGATACTCTCAAGGATGGAAGTTCTACCTCAATTGGAAGAACTACTTCAACACCATAAACCAAAGAATAAGGAGTAGCTCCTATTGGGGTTCTGATACTTGTTCAATAGGCCCACAAAGCTAGATTTATTTGAACATGCCAATCTCTACCAGAATTATTAATAGTTCAAATGAGGATTTTGAGGATGTTCTTATTTCTAGCCTTTTCCTGTCCATTTCCCTGAGGATAATAGATAGAGGAGAAATGTTGAGTGATTTGAAACTTGTTGCAAAGTTCTGTCACATCCTTCATTTTTAATTGTTTACCATTATCTATCACAATTGATGAAGCAAGACCATACCAACAAATGATGTAGTTAAGGATAAACAGTAAAATTTGTTTTCCTATTGTCATGATCAAGGGTATAGCTTCAACCCATTTAGTAAAGTATTCAGTTGTTGTAGTGATAAAATTGTAACCATTAGAAGATGATGGATAAATCTGACCTATGAGATCAAAATCCCACTACTGAAAAGGCCAGTGTGTTATAAAGGGTAACAAATCTCATGCTGGTGCATGTATAATATTTCTATCTATCTGGCACTTTTTGCAATATTTTGAGAACTTAACAACGGCTTTCTCTGTTATAGGCCAACAGTATCCAATATACATGAGTTTCTTAGCTAGAGTAAGACCATTCGAATGCAATCCATAAATACCTTTGTGGACTTCATGTAAATTTTTGTTTGATTCTTCAAAATCTAAACATCTTAGTAAGGTATCATAGAAACCTCTTCCATACAAATCATCCACGATGATCACATGTTGGAAGCTTGATGAATAAGATTGCATATTTGGTTCTTGGATATACCCTCAAGTAAAGCATTGGTTTCTAGATAAGTACAGATAGGTCCATAACGAGGGGAGTCATAACCTACAATGTGGCAAACTCTCTTGGAGTCTGGACAGTTATAGGAAGGATAAGGTAACTCATCCACTAGGAATTCATACCGCACTTGATTATTAGATAATTCTATGAGAGACATAAGATTAGCCATTGCATCAACCACTTGATTTTTCAATCTAGGAATCTGTTCAAATGTTATGCCGATAAAATACCACTTCAAATCATCCACAATTTTTTTGTATGGCACAAGATTATCATCCTTAGTCTGATATTCATTAGTGATTTGATTTATGACAATCTAGGAATCACCATAGACATGTAGCATTGTTATCTACCATTCTAGTTCCATTTTTAGTCCATTTACCAAGGCTTTATATTCCATGATATTGTTAGTACACAAGACTAAAATCTTGTAGGCCTTAGGTATAGTGTATCCTTAAGGAGATATGAACATGATACCTGCTCCACATCCATGATGTGTGAATGATCTATCAAAATACATCTTCTAGGAGTGTTCTGTAATCATTGGGATTGATTCATCTGGGAAATCAATAGTTAAAGGAATATCCCCTAATAGTGGTGCATCTACTAATTGATCTGCAATGACTTGTCCTTTAATAGATTTCCTTTTGACATATTCAATATCAAACTCACTTAGTATCATCACCCATTTGGCCAATCTACTATTTAAGGTTACTTTGTTTAGGAGATATTTAAGCGGCTCAATCTTGGCCACCAACTTGATTGAATGTGCCATCATATAATGCTGAAATTTTTGAGATGCAAATACTACTACTAGGATTGCTTTTTCAATTGGTGTTTAGTTAAGCTCATATTGCACCAATGTTTTGCTGATGTAATAAATCACACGCTCTTTTCCAATTTCATCTTGTTGTGCCAATAGTGCCCCGGTGAGGTATTAGTTTCTGAAACATACAATAGCAATGGTTTTCCTGTGATTGGAGTCATTAGAATAGGTGGATTTACCAGATATTTCTTCAGTTGATTGAATGATGTCTCACATGCTTCATCCCACTTATGTGTGATACCTTTGTGCATAATCTTGGTGAATGGTTGAGCTTTATTAGTCAATTGAGAAATGAACCTCTTGATTGATTGTAGCGTGCCTTTTAGTGATTGGACCTGATTGATATTTTTAGGTGGAGGCATCTCAATGATAGCTTTGACATTTTCTGGATCAACTTCAATTCCTTTATCCGAAACAATGTATCCTAGTAGTTTTCCCGAGGTAACCAGAATGGGATGTGTAAATCTGTAATTGCAAGAATGCTGCACACAAACACTCAATAATTCATTATATCATTGGTTAGCAAAATCATTTCAATGAAATCAACCTAAAACCACATGAAATCAAATTATTGCTTCCTAGACATGAATATTGTAATCTAATTTGAAATTTTCTCTAAAATTAAGCACATTAGATCATACCATTGACAATCATGAAATGGAAGATTCGAGATAAAAATGACTAAAATTCTTACAAACATGTTCAATTATGCATTATTTGGATCAAATAGATGAAAATTGAACTAGATTAGCTTGCTAAAAGATAAACTAGATTAGCTAGAATGAAATTGACATTATTTATATGCTTAAATTATCTATGCTCCTATATGAAATGAGCTTAGAAAGGATTCATTTTATAGATTTTTCTTGGAGGGAAAAGGCTCCAAATTTGAATTTGAATTCAACGGTTGAGATGCAGCCATGAGGGATGACTGAGATGCAAGCTTTTTTTATCCATGTGATCACCTCTTATTGGTTAGAGGTTTGAATTTTGAGGCACGTTGAAGGAATATTAATAACTTGAATTATTTAATTCCTTTTAATTAATGTCCTTAGCCATGTATTTAAAGTTTTGATTGTTAATTGAAGAATTAATGCCTTTTGATGAATGCCTCTTGATGAGTGATCTTGGATTAATGATTTTTGATGAATTATATATTTAAACTGATCTATTTTAATTATATAATTGTGATTAGATTTGAATTGATAGTCTTGCTTAGGACTGTATGCACCCTAAAATGGTCGCCTAGAGTGTGGGCCCCATTTATCATTTTATCAATTTATCAATTTCCTGAATCAATGCTTTGCAACATTTTCAATTCAAATCAATTTCATTGATCAAATTGTAATTAGTTCAATTATTTCAATGTTTCCTAAGGTTTGATCATTTTTATTTAATTAAAAGATTTAATCTCCCTTTTAATTAAATAAAATTTATCTTATTTAATTAAATTAAATTCCTCCCATTTAATTAAATAAAATTTGTCTAATTTATTTAATTAAAAGAAAACCCCTCTTTTAATTAAATAAATAAAAATCCCCACTTAAAGCACTTTATTTGATGAAAAAGGAAATAAATTAAATAAAAGTAAATAAAGTTCCTTTTTCTACACATCTTCCTAAGTGGTGGGTTTTTTGCCTCTTAATCATAGCCTTTGATTTTTGTCTCTTAATCTCTACCGTCCATTTCTCTTTAAAAGGAAACCTCTCCTTCTCATTCTCATATAGAATTTTTAGGTATTGTTATGCTACAGGTTTTGAGAGCAATTTTGGAGGATAATTTGAGCACTTTGGCTTGGATATTGCAACTTCTCTCTTCTTGTCTTCTTCTTCTTGCATTCATCACTATTTATGTAGATTAGATTCATATTAGATTAAATTCATATTTTTTTTCATAGAATAATCATGCATTGTTATCATTTAGATTAATTTCCTTTCATGCATTGCAATCATATAGAATAGATTTCATTTTCATGCATTGAATCTCTCATTTCATGGTGTACTTACATAGGCACAACTAGGTCAATCTGAGGGCCTCCATTACAAACCTTTGCACTCCATGACTAGAGAGCTATGAGTGAATATTTGAGGCCTCATTCTTGAGCAACCTTGAATGGAATGACTTATAGAAGTGTGACACATTTTTAGTACACATTTTTGGCGTCCACCGTGGGGCAGAAGATTCATTTTTTGTCACTATATTATTTTTCATAATTTGTTTTCAAATTTCTATATTTTTCATACTTTCTGTACTTTTGCAAGGAATTTTTGCTTGATATTTTGTAGGTCTACAGGCGAATTTTGCTAGATTTTGCATTTCCTCGCGCGGCTCTATGCAAATTTTCACGCGGCTCTTTTTGAATCTTCGCGTGACATTCAGCACCAGGCTCTGTGATTTGTTACTATTTACTATTTTTTGCAAATTTTTTTTGCTGTCCGTGAGTTTCTTCATGCATGATTATGCTAATCTTTGCGTGGCTATCTATGAATCTTCGTATGACACTCTGAGAATCTTCGCACGAGATTTCACACCAGAGATCTATTTTTCATTGCTATATTTATATATCTCTTTTTTTCTTGCTAACCACTAATGTTTACTATTTCTGGTGGTTTGTGATTTGTTGTTGCTGTTTTTGTTGCTGATTTGGACTTGCATGGATAAAAAACAAAATAATTTGCATTGCATTAGATTTGAGGTATTTTGTTGATCTCTATAAAATTTGGATTTTGGAAATAAAATGAACATCTCATGTGTTTAGCTTGAGTGTTTCTTGCTTTCATAGATCACATTTCTAATTGGTGCTCTAAAAATGGACCTAGATTTGCTTTCTTGCATATATGTTTCACATAGTAATTAGGCCCTATGAACACTATTTGTGGCAATCTTGAGAGAGTAGGCTTTATTTAATTTTCTTACATGTGAAGCTCTTCTTGACGATAAATCCCCTTGTAGGTAGGGAAGGATTTTTTTTATCTCATTGGTCAACTTGGTTTGGGCTTCAACTTTTGGTGATACTTTGTCTCTTTGGGGAGATTGGTGTCATTTGTTGTTGTGTGAACCTTGGATGAGGTGATTTAAATTAGTGGGTCAATAATTTGTTTGCTATGTTTTGGTGAGGTGAAGAGGCTAGAGGATTATGCTCTTTTATCTTTTGGGAGAATCAGAAACTTGGAACCCTGGAATCCAAACCAAGTCCCCATGCGGTACATATTGTGAGTCTTCCTTGTTAGAGAGGGTTAACCATAGTGGACACTCCCTTTATTGGGTAAACCATGTGGATGGAACCTCAAGCGATAATAGCCATTTTCACCATGGTAGAAACAACCACTATATAAATGTCCTTGTTGAAGAAATCTCCACGGGTGTAGTTTCTTGTGGGTTGTTAGATCTCCTCAGCAGCTCCTGATTGATTAAATTCTCAGACTGTGTCAAAACCTTGGTGCACCGGGATTGGATTTCACCCACTTGAGATTGCAAAAGTTGCAGATTCAAACCATTACTAAGAACCATAGTGCAACCAAATTTTTATTCTCTAGGACTATGTGCGTGATTGGAAAAAATTTTGAGAACATACACAAGTAGAAATCTTATGGAGTATAAATACTATGACACTATCCATGTTCATGTGCAAGGTTGCTTTGTCCCTTGCTCATTGTTTGAAGACATTGATTGCTTGAATTCTCTGATTACTATTCTGTGTGCCTGATTGATGATAAAAATATGTTAATGCATGTAGTTGGTCAATTAAAACAATCAAAAACTAAATTCTATTTCCTTCCCTCGCACAAGAAAACTATTTCTTTGCACTGTTCACTGCGTTTCTTCACGCGGCTCTATGCTAATCCTCACGCGATATTCTGAAAACTTGTAGTCAGTTTACTATTATCCTATCACACCATTCTGGTCTTTCTTCACATGGCTCTATGCATTTTGTCACGTGGTCTTGTACTAATCCTCATGCAAGAAATCTTTTCATTGTGTGAAACTGTCTGCCAGTTAGCTATTTGCTGTCATCTCCCGCTTGCTTGTTGTCCTATCATTTTCTAGTTTTCCCTGGTTGATCCAGGTCAGATTGGATTACTTACCCCGCTGTTAGAAGCTTGTTTACACTTTGGATTCTTGTGTTTTGACATCTTGGATTAGCAATCTTTGATTTCACAAGTAACCTTGCTTGGAAGCTTGGTGAGATAGAAACTGTCCTTATTGAAAAGATAAACCTTTAGATTCTTTGATAACACACTTGGAGAGTTTGGTAGTCTCTTGTCCATCCACTTTCATATAATTTCAATTTCAATCAATATAATTTGGGTAAGACCATCCTCCTGATCCATATGTGCTAGGGTATTCACCCAAATTTATTGGGCACCTCTGTGGCAGTGTTGGCTTACATCTCTTTTCAATATTCTATCTTATCACCTCCTTTTGGAAAAGTTAATACCTTTACTATCCTAGTTTGGTACCAAAATTTCTTAGGTTAATCCTATCAACTAGTACCTTTTCTTTCATGCCAGTTACAAAAAGATATCAAGTACATCAAGGAAAATGACCTCAAGTGGTTTTTAACCAATTACCCTTAGTTCAAACTCACCAAAGACATAAGGGAAAAGAACCCATATTTGATCAATCACCTAGGAATAATTTGAAAGTGTGATTTGATTCCAAGAGTCATCTTAGTGAGTTGTGTGTCCCCTTAGCATCTTCTCACTTTTATATGGATATGAGTTACACAAGGACTTGGAGAGAGAGGGAAGCCATGGATAAACATTATGATGATATGTTTGCAAAGAGTAGAGATGTTATTTCATTCAGTGGTTCCTCTCATAATAGTAGACCAACCTCACCCCTTATTTCAACAATATATTTAGATGCACACCAAAGGGCTGAGAGAGAGAGAGATAAGAGACATGCTTATGATGATGAGTTATCACAACATGAGAACCAAGGAGATGAACTTTATGATACTCATATCAATACAACTTATACCAACAACTTGTTTCGAAATTCAAGACCAAGCTCACCTCTTAAAACATCTACCAATTACATGAGTGACAAGATCAAGAGGATTGAGCGTGAAAATAAAGCATTCCAAGATGAACAGGATCGTAAGGAAGAACAAATTAGATTCCTAGAGTTGGAAAGACAAAATTTGGCAGAAATAGAAAGGAAAGCCTTTCAAGAGGAGCAAGATAGGCTCTTGGCTCAAAAAACTCAATGATCCATTCAATAATATGTATGTTAGTGGTGGAAACAGTTCTCCTCCATCCACTCCTCCTAGGACTCCATGAAGTAGGAGACATTCAAGATCACCATCGCGATCTCCTAGCCCTAGGGGAAGAAGGGCCCCAAGACATGATCATTATAGGAGACAAACCCCTCCTAGGAACTCAAGGCCACCTTCACAACGTGCTCATTATGGTTCACAATATGGGGGTAGTAGATCGAGCTTTGATTGCACCTCCCAATACTTTATGAAAATGCAACAAGAGCCACTTTTCCAAGAGTATGTGGAGAAATATTTGGAGCAAAACAAGGATAAGTTCCTAGAGAGCCTAATCAACAAGGGTGCTAGGGTCCCTTACAAATTTTATGTGGATAAAAATATTAAGAAGCAAGGTCCATCCCAAGAGGAGAAGATCAATGAAATGCAAAGAATAATGCAAAATATGTTCACATCTAAGAATGCTTTCTCATTGGACTCAATTTGTCCTAATAATTTTGATAAGAGTATTGAAATGAAAGAATTTCCTAGAAAGGTTGAAATTCCTCAATATGACAAATATGATGGGAGTGGAGATCCCCATGATCATGTGTGCTAGTTTTATACCACAAGTTTTGAGTTCCATCAAGATTACTCTTATTTCATGAGGTCATTCCCGCAAAGCCTTAAGGGACAAGCAATGGAATGGTTTACTAAGATAACTCCTCCTGTTAAGACTTTCAAAGAACTTGTTCATAGATTTGTTCAACACTTTACATACAATGTTTCAAGATCTATCACTTTTTTGGACTTATGTAGCTTAAAGAAAAATCAAGGAGAATCCTTTTTTACTTTCTTGCAAAGGTGGAGACAAAAATGCTCTTGCTATTCTAGAACTATTCTTGGCAATGAAAAGATTGACATTCTTTTTAGTAATTTGGTCCCTGAAATGTGGTATGAAGTGAAGAAAATGGTTTTTGATTCATTTGACACCATGGTTGAAACCACATGTAGAATTGAGGATGTTTTAAGAGAACAAGGAATTTTGACTAAACATGGAAGTAACAACAGCAATGGTCAAAACAAAAACTCTAATAAGGATAAAGGGAAGAACCAACATTGGAATAGGAACAAACAAGTAGTTAATGATGGAGTTGTGGATTCCTCCCAACCTAAAGATCAACCTGTGCTTCATTTATCTAGTAATGTTCAAGCTATGAATCTCAATACATCCACTCAACAAGAAAGTAAGCCAAGCTACCAAGGTAAGCCTAAGAGCGAAAGACGTCAATTTGCAAAACTTGGTGAGTCATATGAGGAAATTTTAAAGAAACTTATGGCTAACAATCTGGCCCATCCTCAAAATGCTACAAATTTTTGTATACTAGAAGTTAAACCACATTGGTGGAAGGAGAAAGCCTTTCGCAAATTTCATAATGTTATTGGACATGACATTGAACACTGCTAGAAACTCAAGAATATCATTCAAGATCTCATTGAGAGTGGACAACTTACAATAGATGGATTGAACACCAATGCTGATCATAAGACATTCAAGGAACCTTTTCCAAAATATGAAAAGGGGGAAACCTCTAAAGTTAAGAATGGAAAAGCTGAGATCAATTATACTTACACAGATGCGGAGAATACAATCAAAATGCTTGGATTTGTGGAAGAAAATGTTAACATGATGAGTGGAAGAGATCCTTATGGTTATGATCTAGATGAAGACTCTCCTCCTATTTTTTATAAAGAACCTGTTGTGGTGCTAAGGGGTCCCAACTCCAGAGTGTCATCTCAAGCTCTTAATGCTGTTACATGAAGTCAAGGTCCTGTTGTCATTAGAGGACCTAATTCAAGCCAATCTAGTAAACCTAAACAAATGACATTCAAGCCTATCACCTTGAAGCCAACTGTTAATCCTAAGTCAAGATATAGCCTTATTGATCAGTTACAGAGAACCCCAGCTCAGATTTCAATCTTTGAGCTCTTAGAGTTGTCCCCAAGACATAAGCAAATCCTTGAAGATGCTTTGCACATGACAAACGTCCCCAACAACTTATATGTCGATCAATTCTAGAATATGGTTAATCACAGTGCTACCCCTCATTTCCTTTCCTTTTCAGAATATGATGATAAAGCTTTGAGCCATCCGCACAATCTTTCCCTTCATATTGAGGTCATGATCCATAGAACCCATGTCAGGCATGTGTTGATAGATGGGGGTGTTGCACTTAATATTTGTTCTTTTATTATTTTGAAAGAATTGGGTTATTCTGAGAAATTCATAGATACTAGAAAAAGGATTACTATCAAAGCCTATGATGAGGCAGAAAGAAGTTCCAAGGGGTTGGTCATCCTTCCTATCTAGATTGGCCCTATTGAAAAAGATATTGTATTTCAAATAGTTGATGCTATATCCCTTGCATATAATATCTTACTTGGTAGACCATGAATTCCTGATATGCAAGCAGTGCCATCTACCTATCATCAATGTGTTAAGTTCCCCTACAATGGAATAGAGATTTATATACCTGAGGATAACACTTTATCTATCAATTAAATTTTAGTAGGGGCTCATATTCCCCTCAATAGAGAAGTAGAAGATTTTGATGCAACCTTATCTGAATGTAAAGACAAGCTTAAGTCAATAGACCTTGGTATGGGGGGGTATCAACTCAACTTCCTCACAACATTACAATTTTCACCTCGGTCTTATGGAAAACCGTAAAAAGAAAAGAAAAATTCCTCTTCAGCTATGACATTATTTGGAGAATTTGTAGAATCATCACTGCCTATCCAAGATGAGAAAGAGGAAACATTTGTTAGAGACTGGATCTATAGAGAAGAAAAATATATGCATAATGATAAATTCTCTCCCTCTCCTAAAGCTTATGGAAGAGGGTATACTTTTGTCAAACAGATGGGATATCCTGGATATGGGACCCTTAATCACAATTTGGATACCAGGTCTGAACCTCTTGATCATGCTCAATCTGGACGCAAGTCTAAGAATCCAGTTGGACTAGGATTTGAAAATTACAACAAGCACACTAAACCTCTCTTTGAAAATTTGGATAGTGAAGATGAACCAGAGTATGTACCTAACTTGAAAAATCAATAGGATATCTGTGAAGATTGGATCCCTTCCACTAATCTCCTTTGGAGAGATTCAAATGTCCTAGTCACTCATGAGTCAACTGCAACTTTAGAACAAGAATCAAATATAGAGGATCCTTTGAGAGAACATCAACAAAAGAATCTTGTTCATTTAATGGAAAGAGAAGATGACGCTGGACCTTCCACCTAATGATGTCCCAAACCTTCATGGTGTAAGCATCCTAGTCGTAGTTCAGATACAAGTTCTAATGAGTATGAATGGGACTCTTTTTCAGAACCTTCCGCAGTTGATAGAGATATTGATGTTGTTCACACTTATAGTTCTCAACCCAAGGTAGCCAACAAGTCACATGTAGGATTAGAGGATTTGAACCCATGTGTTGCCTTAGTGGATGATTCTTTGCTTGTTAGGATGAATCCTAATTTGGGTAGCTTAGAGGGATACTTGACAGACTCTGACTCTTTGGTCACCAGTGATAATATCATTCACATTTATAACCTTGAACCAGTCATTGACTTGCCTCTTTTTCATCCTAACCTCATTGACTGGTCCCAACACTATCAAGAACCTGAGCTTTTAACATTCCAAAATGATTATGAGATAGCTTCTTATCTAAATGCCATTGAACCCGTAGTCTCTTCCACCAGTGAAACAACTACTAGTATGATAGAGCCAGACATCAAGTACCTTAGTCACAAGATAAAAAGAAAAGAAAATCAAAAGAGTAGGTGTTCTGATGGAAAAAACCACTATGTGGTGGTGTCAGAACCAAAAATAGTAAAAAGAAATGACGTATCCAAGGGTGAAAACCTCTCTAAGGCACCTAAGGATGAGGTACTTGATTTTCTCCCCAGCTATTTTCAAGATCAATCTTTTGTGCTTATTGAACCAACACAAGAAGTCAATTTGGGTACAGATGAGGCTCCACAAATAGTACACTTGGCTGAGTCCTTGTCACCTCAAGAAAAAGAAGCTTACACTAAGTTCTTACAGAAAAAGAAGATCAATTTTGCGTGGACTTATTCAGATATGCTAGCATTGGAAATAAATCTTATCATGCATCACTTATCTATAGCTCCAAATGTCAAACTAGTTAAACAGAAAGTGATGAAGATGCATCTTCACATAGCTCTTCTAGTCAAAGAAGAATTAGAAAAACTCCTTTGTGCAAAATTTATAAGAGCTATTGCCTATGTTGAATGGATATCAAACATTATACCAGTTTCCAAACATGATAAATCCATTTGAGTTTGCATAGATTTTAGAGATCTCAATAGAGCATGCATAAAGGATGACTTTCCACTCCCCAATATAGACATGATAGTGGATATGACTATGGGTTATGAGATTTATTCTTTGATGGATGGTTTTTCTGGGTATAATCAGATTAAGATAGCTCGTGAAGATCAAGAAAGATTGCATTCACTTGTGCATGGGGTACCTATTGTTGGAACGTTATTCCTTTTGGATTAAAAAATTTAGGAGCTACCTATCAATGAGCTATGGAAACTATTTTTCATGACATGATGCATAAAAAACATGAAAGATTATGTGGATGATACCTTGGCCAAGTCTAAACAAAGAGATACGCACTTAGACAATTTGGAAATCATTCTAGATTGCATGGAACAATTTCAACTAAGGTTAAATCCTAAAAAGTGTGCATTTGGAGTCACCTCTAGAAAACTACTTGGATTCATCATTTCAGCAAAAGGAATAGAGGTGGACCCTAAAAAAGTTCAAGCAATCATAGATATGCCACCTCCTCAAAACATTAGTGAAATGAGGAGTCTTCAAGGACGTCTTCAATCTATAAGGAGATTCATTTCACAACTGGCAGATAGAGCTCAACCCTTCAACAAGAACTTACACAAAGGAGTCAAATGTGTTTGGAATGAGGATTGTCA
>MU225217.1:1307367-1320433 GCA_018584345.1 Thuja plicata | reverse complement strand
CTTTTAATTAAATAAATAAAAATCCCCACTTAAAGCACTTTATTTGATGAAAAAGGAAATAAATTAAATAAAAGTAAATAAAGTTCCTTTTTCTACACATCTTCCTAAGTGGTGGGTTTTTTGCCTCATAGTCATAGCCTTTGATTTTTGCCTCTTAATCTCTACCGTCCATTTCTCTTTAAAAGGAAACCTCTCCTCATTCTCATATAGAATTTTTAGGTATTGTTATGCTGCAGGTGTTGAGAGCAATTTTGGAGGAGAATTTGAGCACTTTGGCTTGGATATTGCAACTTCTCTCTTCTTGTCTTCTTCTTCTTGCATCTATGGCTATTCATTTAGATTAGATTCATATTAGATTAAATTAATATTTCCATTCATATAATAATCATACATTTTTATCATTTAGATTAATTTCCTTTCACGCATTGCAATCATATAGAATAGATTTCATTTTCATGCATTGAATCTCTCATTTTATGGTGTACTTGCATAGGCACAACTAGATCAATCTAAGGGCCTCCATTACAAACCTTTAGACTCCATGACTAGAGATCTATGAGTCGATATTTGAGGCCTCATTCTTGAGCAACCTTAAATGGAATGACTCATATAAGTGTGACACAATTTTTAGCACACAAGGACCAGGGGGACTTGATTTCAGATTAGGGCTTCTAAGTTTATCAGACCATTTTCAGGTGATTACAGTCTCGCAACATGAGGAATTAAAATATATACTTAAAAAATATATATCTATAAATTTCAAATATTCATATCTTAACATTGACAAAACATTCATCATAAACATTGTATAATCTTAATACATGACATTAGACTTGAGTTGAGATTTCACTTGAGAATTGACAAGCAAATTAACAAAACTTAAGTTTTTATTGTCAAAGTGCATCCATATTTGTACATGATAAAAATGGAAGCAATGCAAAGGGGTAGATTACTCCTCCTTTTCAAACTTGCACACTCATAAGGAAGATGACCCAATAGACCTAAGTAGTACCTAAGTATTGAATGAGAGAATGACCCTTCACTAAAATGTATAAATTATAGAATAGACAGAGGGAAAATGAAAATAAAAATGGAATGCAGAAAGCTAAATATGCAAACATAGATAGATTTGGAAATTAAAATATAATAACTAACCACCATAAACTAGAAATGACCCAAATCAGGGTCCAGACTACTATACTAACCTGTGATTTTAATTTTAGCTAAAGTTGTAGGGTACAAATTGTTTCAATTGTTTTGTACCTGGGAATAGAACGCTTCAAACATTTTGTTCCTGGTACTTTTCGCTGAAATTTGTAGGGTCTCTTCGACAATTCTCGATCTTCTTGAAAAAGTCCTGACAACTTTATCACCTGTTCTGGCACATATCAAAATGAGTAAAAGGTTGGGTAAAAGGGGTTTTCCTTTTACAAACTCATGTTTAGGAATCAACCTTGAAAATGAAAAAAAATTGCATAAAGAAATGTATGTAAAAAGGTAAATGTTTGAATCACCTTGCATAGACCCTCATGAATGGATGTAGTAATTTATCATATTCACGAAGATGCTTGAATGTTTCTTAAATTAAAGGTGTTAACCTTGGAATGTAGAGAGGAATCAAGGATGTCTTCACAAATGCATGAATTTATGAATGCCACGCCTAGATCTTCAATGTAGATAGATGCTTGATAATCACTTGCAATGAAGGAAGAAAGCTTGTGGATAGAAGGAATGATCTCCTTGCTTGATTGTGAAATCCTATACTTGATCACTATAGGTAAGGATCATTGCTTGTTGGGCTAACTACCCTAAAGAAATAAGGCTCACTACCAATACAAAAAGCCTCATTGCCAGAATAATAGTAATGAAAAATAATCCACCACTGAAGTCACTATCACCAACAATCAATGACACATGAATCCTATTAAAATATTCTACCAGTTGCACAAATTCACACATCATCAATACACATATCTTTCCTTTCTAGATTCACATTCACTACACATATTAATTCACACTAGCATCAAATAGAATCATCACTTTCTTATATGATGTCATACCATCATAAACATCTAAGTCAGCCTAACATAATTTTAAATGGGCCACCACAAAACATTCCCATGGTTGTAAGGAATAAAATATGAACCACACAAAACCTCCTCCCTTAATACAACACACTACAAAATCGCCATGATAATCAGAACCAAGAAATATGATGTACATGTTACAATAAAAATACATATTTGAAGCACAATAACTACTTTCTAGATAGGTATAGACCCACAAGAATGAACCAAATTATGTTTCAAGATGAATGTGACCAGGATGAACATGACTAAAGATAGATCTACTCAACACATCAATCAGAACACGCTACATCAAATCACCAAAGCATCAAATCTACATCCAAACATAAGATATGCTGACATTAATGAAAACTATTAATGAAAATAATGATAATAGCATCAACAATACATTCCACAATATTATTAACCAAAGATAATTTTTCCTTCCTCCAAAATCATGTTTTAAACCCGATATTACATGTGTCTTCACAAGTTTGCATTGACAAATTGCAATCGGGTTTCTAAACTTGATTGCAAGTTTTATACCATGGAAACATATGTTGGTATGGTTTTAGACCCTAACCAACATGTTTTATCAACCTCCATGCATGAATACAGGGTTTGAAACCTGTAGAACACACACCTACGCTGTAAAAAAAACTTTGTGTTGTTTGAGGTTTAAACCCCGAACAACATATGAACAACCTTGCATTGTTCACCTTAGTTGCTAATAAGGTTTTGAAATCCAATAAACACTCAAACCTCTACATTGAATTATGTTAACCGTATTTTGAAACTTGATTGACAAATCAACCAATATACCTTTCCTTCACACTACACAATTTTTGGCCAGGTTTTAAACCCCTCGATGGCTCTTATATAATTCACTTGTCATTGGGGTTCGGAAACCTGATGAAAAGTCCACCCTGCATTAAGTGTTGGTCAAGTTTCAAAAACCAACCAACATGTTTGGTCAATTTGTATGTTAGTCTCCTTTTGTAACTTGTCAATTGAGTTTTGAAACCTGACTACCACATCTCCTCACCATTACACATGTAATTCAAGTTTTGAAGGTCAAATTACATAACTTCTTAAACAACCATTTTTCACCCTTTCTTGAATTTTTGGGGTTTTTCACCAATGTTACATGAACCTTTGTCAAAATTCCTCCAACTCTGAGAATATTCCACATCCATGCTACAACTTTATTCTAGATTCCAATTTACACACATCTGAACCAGATGAATTTGAGGTACAAGCTACCAAGTGAAGATATGAAGACTCCGTTGAAAAAAAATTGCTGGCAATAGTAATGTGTCTTTGGACACTTAGTTTATTTTCAATAATACATTATGTAATTTAATTTTGACATATTACATGTAAAATGACAAATTGTAATTACATGTAACAACATTACAAATGAAAGTCAAGTAGGACTTTACTGTTGAATAAGTCAAAATTAGTTGTATCTCTCCCTCCTTTTTCTCATAGCCACTCCTCTATAAATATGAGAGTGTTATTATAAATAAGGATCTTTTGGGAATGAAACAAAACTCTGCCAGTTTGAGAAGAATCTCAAAACTTTCAATCAATAAAAGAGGCAAGTTTCTTTCAATCTTTGTGTTGGAACAAACTACTATGTGATGACATTATCTGAAGTTGATTGTGAGTATTGCGGTGCTATTTAAAGGGATTCCAACCCAATCTTGCAGTCTTTGAGTTGATTATTGTGTTTGGAGTTATGTTATATGTTCAAGCTAGAGAGAACTTGTAGTCTTTGGGCTGATTTTTTATCCTCTATGTTTTTGTGATTAAGATGTAGTGTATATTGGAGTCTGTGAGATGCATATATATTTCATCTTTGTTCCTGAAACTTTATGAGAAGTCATGGAAAGTCTTTGAGTTTTCATGAGTTTATTGGTTGCTAACTACGCTAGATTGTATTTGAGAGTTTTATTGTAATAAAGGATCATCTATTTTGAAAGAAGAGAATATGATGAAGGAAATAACACCTATTCTGAAAGAAGAGATTACAATGAAGGTAACACTCTATTGTTGGCTTAGTATACATAATCTTAGTAGCATGTTACTTGTTTTCAGTAGAAATAAGAATGACACCTCCCCTTTTTGGAGGAGAGATTCAATCTCACACACTATGGTTGAAATCACCATTTTGTAATTGGTTGCTTTAAGTCAGTTAAAAAATATTCACCTAACAACATGCAAGCTTTATTATAAATGATCTCATCCATTAATATTAAATTGCAATCATGTGACTACAATTGAATTAATGACTGAAGTATTTAATTATATCAAAAAATATTTAGTCTTTAGCATGATGAGGTAGTTGATCTAAAAATAGATGACTTTGAGATATAAATAGCAAATGCTAAAAATAACATGAGCTTCTTGCACGAAAAATAGATATTGATAAAAATAACATTAACTTAACTAACTCTATTAATAGTGTATTTTTTTTCTAATTTTATCCTAATGTTTAAGTTGTTTGTAATTAGATTGATGACTTTTAAGAAATTTCACGTCTCATACCTTTTTATGGATATGATTCATTATGATAGTGGTCCTAAATTTCAACTAATTTTTTTTAGATTTGACATGTTTTAATGATTGGAGTTGCTTTATTTTTTGGTTGTTTTGTTAATCTACACTTCCCTTTATATGCAAAGACTATGATTAATTCTAATGTTGTCTTGCATTATTAAGTAAAATCTAATAAATTTGCGCTTTAAGTTCTCCCCTTTATGCTATTTTGAATCAGTAGGGTAATGCACTACTTATGATGGCCAGAGGTCCACCTACTCCGCTTTCTAGTAGGGATCACTTCCCTATTTGTGGAAGTCAACATGCACATACTAGAATACCTATGATGGCAATTACTATTAGTGACATGCTTCTTAACTCCTTTAGAAAGAATCGATGATTGGTCTTAATCATCTAGACCATGAGCCTTTGTTAAGGCTTATGACTAAGGTGCTTCTAGATGGTTAAATAGTGGAAAATCTCCTTACCTAGCTTTGGTCATTTCTCATGTTCATGATACTTCTGAAGGTGTGATAAGTGCTTGGCTTCTTTTTCTTGATGACTGCGACATCCCTAATGTCTAGAGTCAATTAGATGGTGTAATCCTCCCCCACCTCTTAATGCTTTATGTCTCGTCACTTTGTTACCTTGTTACTTATTTTTTTCATTCAATTTGTCTTTTTTCTTTGAGTAAAATATGTGGTACATATTCATAATTATATTGAAAGTAAAAAGTTTGATACGTAAAGTAGTGAAATAGAGTAAAAACTAGAAAATGAGAGGTCAAGTTATCTAGCCAACCATGATAATATTGATAACAAAATGCTATTCTACTTGCTAAATATCTAAAAGATCAAAAAATTGTATATGAGAAAGACAATAAAATAATTCAATACACACTAAAAACTAAAAGAGAAGCAAATTAGTTGCTATATTAACTTCTTCTCTCAATCAAAGAAGGATGTTTGTAGAAGTAATAGATCTAGGACAAGTCTCATTCAACTTTATCTTTTAAAATTCAGTCTTGTTGAACTTCTAAACATACCTTTTTTTCCCTACCTACCTTTCTTCACATCCCTCATAAAGAATGAATAAAGTATAAAATTACTATCAATTCAAGTGCTTGTTATGGTACTTCTTGTTTCCATTTGGTATTCCACTATTGATTGCTAGAAGGTGTCCACTTCCTAGGGACCACATAGGGGAAATTTGGCCCCCAACCATTGAATTTGCCCAAACCATCCAAATCCTCAAGGCCACGCTGATGTGAAATCTCCCCCCAAAAGATCTCTTGGACTGGCTGTTGAAAAAAAATCAATCAATCAATCCCTTGTCTTGCATAGACCAATACAACTCAAATATTATTATTTTTATCTTCACAGGCTTTGCATGGTCCCACCATATTTCCATTCAACATTATTACAGAATATAGTCTGACTACTCTACGTCACCTTGCAGAAAGTAAGTTTCGAAGTCTGTTTCATATTAGACAAAATGTGGGGTACTTCAAAGATTTTATGTCAAAAGATTTGGAAACATTAATAAAGACATGACAAGAATCACATTGGCATCCCTTAATTTCATCAGTCAAATCTTTCTAGAGTATGAAAGTTAGATGGAATTGATAGTCAAAACGCCCAAAATTGTTGTCTACATTGGATTTTCATTGAGTAAAAAACAAGATAAAAGATGACATCTTTTTCTATTCGTTTTATTTGGTTGTATTTTTTATTTTGTTTGGGATGGGCTTTCACTTTCATTCTTTAAAGGGTTACTTTTTTTTGGATTTTCTTCTTCTTCTAATAATCTATATCAAAGGTCATTTCACTATATTCAAAATTTGAGTATTTAAATGATTAGAAAAAGACTTTGTATGTCATTTTATCAAAGAAATTTTTTATTATGAAAATATTTTTATGTTCTTCATACAATAGGAGAAGTTTTTGCCACAGTAGCTTGATTTTTATCATGCTATTTTGTTTGTGTTCTTTGTCAATGTATTGAGTACTTACAAAGAATGACCCAACCACTACACATTTTGGGAATGATCTAATGTGGGTCTTTTAACATACTATAATTTAGACATTATTACTATTGTATATTTTATTTTTGACATGCAACACATACACATAAAAAAAATAAAAAATTAGTGTAATGGAATCAATATTAGAAGAGCGAAAAGTGTGAGATAAAAGTAGTAACAAACGTGTTTTGGAAGATATTTCACCTACCACATATATAGATGACTAAAGAGCAAAAAATATGGTACAAAAGTAATAACAAACATGGTTCTAGGACATTTCACCTACCACACATATAGACTACAAAAGAGAAAAATAATGTGGGATAAAAGTACTAACAAATATGATTTGAAGGACATTTCACCTACCACACGAATAGAACAAACTAATTTATATTCATATAATTTCATAGCTTGACATTTGATTATGTATTTAATAATATAAATAACAAATAAGAATTAAACATATCTATTATTCTTTGCTATTAGATTAGTTTATAAGGATAAATAAATAATGTAATCAAAGGATGTGACATATTTGTTTATTTATTAAAGTATGAAACATCATTTGCATCAAAATGATTGTTAAATTCTTAAAATTAATACTATATGACTAGTTCTTGATTTCCTTTGTTCAATATAATAATTTCAATTTAAGAACGTGTTTATATTGATATTTCAATTAAAGCAATTTAGTAATATTAATGAATTATTATTAAAATATATTTAATATATCATTTATATATTGAAAAAGGATTTATTATTAAAATAACTTGTAGAAGATGTAGATAGTTTGCATGATAGTATTCAATTCATCCGATGATTTAGACAATTTTAATATTGTAATGAGAAAGTTTCATATAGCTAATCCAAGTTAATTAGTAGAAATAGTGAAACCAATATCAAAGAAAGCCCAATGACTCACTTTCATTTTAAATAAAATTGATGTGTTTGTGGAGGAAGAATAATTAACATAATATAAAACAAAGAACATTTTTATACTATTTAAAATCTTAATTATTTTACCTTCTAATACTTTTAGTTTAAAGTTAGAAAATTATTAAATTATATTGTATTAAAAATCTGGTTTACATTTATTGTAATACACATATACATACATACATATGTACATGCATGTATACATACACACATACATACATATATATGTGTGTATATGTGTATATAGGTATGTATGTATATATATGTATATATGTATATAAATGTATGTATATGTATGTATATATGTGTGTGTATGTATATGTGTGTATATATATACATATCTATACATATGTATGTGCATGTGCACATACATACATACACATGTACATCCATATATACACACACATACACATACACATACACATACACATATACATACACATACACATACATGTATACGTACACGTACACGTACATGTACACATACACATACACATACATGTACACATACACACACATACATATACGCATACAAATGCATATGCATATACATATGCATATACATATACATTCTCAACCACCAAAATCTAGGAACTAAATTCAACTATAAGTACACAGAAGACTGCATAGAAGAGAACTAAAAGCTAAAACAAATTATGCTAGAGGAAACATGGGAGAAAAGCTCAATCCACAAAAAAGAGAGCAAAGATCAATTGAATATAAGTGATAGCAACATATATACACCATATGAAAATACACAACCAAAGTCTAAAACTACGCCCATTCCAAAAGATTATATTCTACCACTTCTTCCTTGATTTGTGCTTCAGGAAAATCATAATTAAGAATTGAAGAGATGTCCATAGGAGCAAGAGTAGCAGAGAAAATTTTGCTTTGTTTCCAGGATGATGAAATAACCTAACCTTCTTCCAATGAGGGAAGTGAGCAAGAGCTTCATGTTCACTAGAAGGTTTGATTCCCGATATTTGTTTTGAATGTCTTCCACCAACTTTGAGCCAAGACTTCCCGAATATGAAATAAGCTCCTTGGAAAGAATACTTCATTTTGTACCTCCAACACAATCTTGAATGCATCATACAATGAAGCCAAAGAAGAGTTTTGGGCTAATGCTTGGTGATTGAAGAGGCCTCTAATGTTTTAATCTCCTAAGAAGAAATTATAGTTGCAAACCACTTCATACCGCATGCATAAATTTTGTTTCTATGTGCATCGCTTAAGCAAAGAATTGGGACAAATCAAGACAATTAGATAGGAAAAAATATAGAACATGAGAGGAGAACAGTAACCTTGGGGACGCTAGTGTTGTAGGTTTGAGTAGAGTGAGTAGTTGGTTGAATTAGTTGTGTTTTCATTGATGTCAACATATTTTTGTTGTCATTAATGACTGGTTGTTGTAGTTGTTATTGAGTTTCCTACGTAGTAGTGTTGAGAGATATGCTCCACATTTCTTCTATGTTGAAAATCTATTGATGCATTTTGGGTATGTTATTAAGTAGTGTTTGAAGATGTTAGATTCAAGTTTTTGTGCTTTGAGTTGCAGTTTAGAGGACTTGATAATTATCTGAGCCTAATCATGGTTGACAAAGTTTCCTATGTGAAACTATGTATGCTCCGCATTTCTTCAAATGTTGGTTTCTAGTGTTGTGGTTTTGGAACTAAGCTTATAATGTCCTTAGATTCATTTAGTTCATATGGTGCAAGATTTTTGGTTTTAGAGGCGTGGTTTCAAATTTTGATGATGTTCTTACTCTAGGTTTGGCCAACCTCTAGTGTTTACACTTTAATTAAAATCCTTAGTGAATGTAAGTTGAAGAGTAACATGTATGATATTTATTTTGTTCCCAATTAAGGCGTTTTGTAGTCCCCTGCTCATTCCTTTCCACTACAAGAATGTTTATGTGTGGACCTAATTTGAATTATGTTTGTTTAAGATGCTTGGCTGACCTTGGGAGATTTTATTTGTAAGAGGGTGATATAAGTAAAGAAAAAATGTTTGATGAAGTGTGTGGCATGGGTGTATACTTGTGGGAGTGTTGTGCAAGTGTGTGTGTGTATGTGTGCGATGAGGATGTGTGAAAGAGGATCTATCTCCTTGTATGTATGAGTTGGTGCAAAGTGTAGTATCGTACAATGTAAAATTTCATGTGTTAGCTATCGAAAGAAGTGAGAAGAAGGTATCTATAGATCATTCAGTTGAGTTGCAGAAGTGCATTAATGATAGATATTTTCTCTTTTATTATTCTTCATTTGGGAAATGAGCCTTCTTCTGAGTAGTGAGCCTTTATTTGTAAATATCACCTTAACTAGTGTCACCCTATCAAGTGTTTATATATATATATTTGAGAATTAATATTCTCTATGGGTTTTTACCTTAATAGAGTTTTCCATATAAATTTGGCATTTCAATATGTATGGTGGTTTCTTATTTTCACACACTCTTTCATGTTTATATCATTTTATGGTTAAAGATAATTGTTTGTGGACCTAATTCAAGGAAATATTTAAAAGTTTTATTAAAAAATAATTTACCCCCCTCTTAGTTGTCATGTGCATTTAACAATTGGTATCAGAGATTTAGTTCCTTGGAGAAAAGTTTAACCACTTGAGGAGATCTCAATGGTACACAAACTGATTATTCCTAGGTATTGTGGATTTTACTATGCTTTCTCGAAGGTGAAGATGCAAGTATATTTGATTTCTCTTGACTATGATGTTTGAAAGGCTATTGAGAAAGAATATGTGAAACCAACAAAAAGGTTGAATACTCTTGATGAGACAAGGCTTATCAGGATAATGTCAAGGAAAGGTGTGTTATTTTCAGTGCTCTTTCTAAAACTAAGTTAAAAAGGGCTATATCTAGAGAATCTTCTCATGGTTTTTGGAATAATTTAGAGATTACTTATGAAGGAGATGATATGGTCAAACAACCTAAGTTGCACAATGTTAAAGATAAGCATGAATTCTTGTGGATGGAAGAGGATGACAATATAAAGAGCTATCTATAGAAGGTGGATGATGTTGTAAATGAGATCAGAGGTATTGGAAGTGAACTAAAAGATGTTGAAATTGTGAAAAAGGTAGCTAGAAATCTCAATAAACCCTATAACTCTAAGATTTATGTTATAGAAGAATAAAAAAATTTGAATAAGTATACACGATAACATATTTATGGCTCCTTACTTGATTTTGAGATGAGATAATTTGGTATTAGCAGTGCAAGGACACAAAGTACATTTAAAGATGCTAAATTAGTGAAAGATGAGGAATTTGACGAGAAACACTCTGATGAGTGATAAGGCTAAATTATTGCCTTTGTTTTGTATAATTTTAATACTCTATTCTAGTTTTTTTTTAAACATTCGAGAGCCTAGCTAGTCAAAACTTGTGATAAAAGTCCAGATAAAACTGTTAAACCATGGGTAGATGTTTTTGACATACTTTGCTAATATTATACATATAATGCAGTATTTCATAAAACCATCAGAATATATGTTCTAACATCTGGGTATTTAATTTGATTAAGCTTGTTGCATGAATATTTCCATGTCATAACTAACTTGGCAGGAGAGAAGCGGCTGGAGAGTGGTCAACAGTATTCAAAGAAGACCGTTGAAGACCAGCTATGGTGGAGTGATCATTACAGCACCAGGAAAACATGGCTGCTACAATGGAGCCATTATTCCAGGACGTGGGGATGTAGCGCGCCTATATTCCCTCTGCACGTAGTATGTTGAAATGGTCATTCGAGTTTCATTACCCACACTGCAGGCTGTTGTATTTCCATATTCTTCTCTGGCATGTTTTCAGCAAGATGGTTTTCCTTTATGTTTTGTAATAATGTTCGATCCTCTATATATAGGGATTGGAACAATAGTTTGAAGGGGGAGATAGAAATCAGAGAAAAGGTTTTGGAAGAACACTATTGTATTTTCACAGCAATCTATTTCAAGTTCCATGTCTTGTTTTTATGTAATGAGTTTTTGAAACGCAATGAAATAGTTCTTGGTTTACATTTTGTGTTCATATCTTAGTACAAACTAACCAAGGGGGCCCACTTGGCAGGTGGAATAGGTTAGAATAGAATAGATTTCATTTCCAAGCATTTCCAATATTTCAGATAGGAGTTACAATTTCTTCCTGCAGCATCACAACTTGTGAGTGTTCCTGCAGCATCTGCAAGAATAGTTTTAATGGATGTTTTAGGTTGAAATCTTAGGTTTCAGTAGAGTTACAATTTATAGAATTCATTCTAGTAAGAAGATAAATGTATTATTTTCCTGCAGCGCTAGTGTAGGTTTCTTTTATGCATTTTTACTTTCCTATAGCATAAGCAGAATGACTCCTTAAGGAACCTAGTGCACATACCGTGCCGACCATTTCAAGTATATGTCCCTGGGTTGATAAGTTAAATGCACCTCATAATGGGAAAAATAGTCCTTAGATTGAATGAACCATTCCTAAGAAAGACCTTGAGCATGATTATTATACACCTATTGTGAGGCGGTTCATTTTTGGCGCCGCTGCCGGGGATGGTGTCAAGCTAGGAACATTTTTAAGTCATTTTTCATTCCTAGATTAGTTTTTATATTTACATATCTAAAAACTACTTCAAAAGAATGAAGAATTCAATTGCATGCATCGAAGAGAAAGGGGACGAGATGAATATGGCAGATTTCTCCCAGCAGAGCCTGCTAATTTGAACAAGGAAGTTGAAGAAGTTGAGTTACCCTTTGAGGACACAAGCCCTGACTTTCCTGTAGCATCTTCTTCCAGAGCAGAACCATTTGATGTAAGTGGCTTCTGACCTTTTGCAGAAATCTTGGCCAGCTTTCTAGATAATTCTGGCCCAAATCCACCTAATGTTAACAATCCAGTAGCCAATGCTCCTTTCCAGCAGCAACCCCACAATCAAATACCTCCAGTAATGGCACATCCTACTTTCCCATTTCCTCTCCCAAGCCTTATAAACAATTCTAATCTCAAGAATATACCCACAACTGCTCTTCCAAAGTTTTATGGTCTTATAACTGAGGATCCTGACACTTTCTTGTTTGAGTTTGACATACTGTGTCAAAGTTTCAACTATAATACTGATGCTCATAAGCTCAAATTGTTTCCTGCAACACTGAAAGAGTCAGCATTATGATGGTTCATGGGCTTAGGAGCCAATGCAACAGGTACCTGGGATGAGATGTAGACGTTGTTTCTGCAAAAATATAAAGATTATTGCAAAGGCAGTGACCCAAAAGGAGATGATATCTTTAGGATGTCTCAAAAGGAAGAAGAAACATTGGAGGATTATGTTTCACGATTTTTGTACACTATGCAGAAGAATCCCCAGCATGTACTGGCAGAGGACTCATAGAAGCTAGTCTTTTTGAGAGGGGTAAATGACAACTATTTGGAAGCATTAGATTTGATGGCTGGTGGAGACATATCCCAATCTTCTTGGGATGACCTCAAGAAAATCTGTCAAAAC
>MU225217.1:1252192-1289535 GCA_018584345.1 Thuja plicata | reverse complement strand
ATGATAAGTTAATTTACCGAGTTACAGCAGTTTATATCTAAGACATCTAAGGGACTTGTGGATTTATTTTTGTGGTAACTGATTCACCCCTCCCCTCTCAGTTACTCCATCCATATTTCCAACACATTGATCTGGTAGGATCACTCTCACAAAACCCAACTGGAAGATTAGGAAAAATATCAGAAACCCAACCATGAATCGGTAACATGAAGAACAATACAGTCCTGTAAATAAATTGCAATAAATATTATGCAATGAAACCAAATGAGGTGCGATCATATAAAATTATCCAACATGAAGCAAAAAACACATAGCTATGACCACAACCAAAAAGAACAAGTACAAATCTATCACCAAGGTAGAAATACTAGACTGAAAGAAAACAGACTAATGACTGGAAGAAAATGTTTTTTTTTGGTTGACCCAAGATTTCTTAGATCCCAAGACACTCCTACATCAAACACCCATGATAATTATAAAGTGAGTCCCTCACTTTGCTAGGGCCAAAGGAAACCAAATAGGTCAACTACAGCTTGAGAAATCCATAAATAAATGAAAGAATTCATTTTAAACTTAGGCTTCCCAACCTTCAGGGTCAAGAATATGAACTGTTACATAAGGATTTTCTTCCTTCACAAATCTGATTTGCACACTCTCTGCACTAAAACAAACCATCTAACAAACTTACTGAAAAAAATAAATTGTTCAACAATAGAGCCACAAATAAGATATGAAAACCCTTCTCTCATCTTCTACCACTCATCCTCATACTCATCATACCTCTATTCACTCTTTGTTATCAATTCATCCTCAACAATGCATTCATCAACCACTCCCATTCCATCGCCCTAATTTTTTATCCATACTTCTTCCATCAACATCATTATCTTTATCTCCAAACCATTCTTCAGATTCACTCCCGGTATGTACATCCTCAAGACTTCATACATATTCCTAACAAAGGAATATTTCTCCTACAATGCAACACAAGAGACAATATCCTCTTCCACACAATCAATCTGATTAGTATAGAAAAATAACCACATGCCTTTTCCCACATATTCTCTTGGTAATTTCTGCAACAAATCAACATCTAAGTGAGACCACTATGTCTGCAACTCTCCTTCAGCAACTTGAACATAACCCTAAAAGAAAACTCCATGCTAAATAACCACATACTGTTCAACAAACCCAACAACACTAAGACTCTTACTGTTATCCTCAATAATAGAAAATTCTCCAACTAATCAAACTAGGTCAACATTCTCAACATCAACAATCTCTTTGTCACCTTCAACAATAGTGTACTCCTTAAATTTCTCATTAGATATTATTGACATATAATTTTTAACCACATCCATATCCACCTTACCTACTTTTTTTTTAGAAAAAATTTCATACCCGAAGTCAAAATATTCATAGATTCATTTACCTTCTCTTTTACTATTGCAACTCTTGTTTGTTTCTTCCTCTTTTGAGTTATCCTTCTGATAGGCCATATAATCTTCTTCTTGATTGATAAGTCCCATTTCAAAATTGAAAATTTTATCTTCTACAATGCTTTCTTTATGTCTTTGATCCCTTGTTCCAAATCCACTTTCCTTGCTTCTTCTTTCTTTGAATCCTTATATCCTTTCATCAGTTCAATCTCTCTAGAAATTCTTCTATCCATCTTCACAATCTACACTTGTTGTAAGTCAGATCCTTTCAAACAACACCCCACAAGATAACCCTAAGGATACAAAATGCTAAGTTGTGGTACCACTTGATGCATTTAAGAATGGAGAAACCTCAAAAGATCAGTCTGATCCTTGCAGCCAACACAACACAACAGAAATAAGAAGAATAAAAGCCAAGAGTGAGAAAATGAGAGACCAAACTTTGATTATGATTGGTGAATCAATTACATTAGATAAGCAACATGCAGTCTCACATGTCAAACGTACATGCCGGATTAGATCAAAATTCTCTTACAAACCCTAGCCAAGCTATGCTAGATAATATTTTGAAAAACTCCCCTCCCTATAGGAACAAGTCCATAAGCTTAAATAGCAATTAAGATCATTAGTTGACCAAGTAAATATCACATTTTCCAAGAATAAGAAAATATGTTACAATAATTAGGTCAGGACCCAAAACAACTGGATCAAACTCCAATGCAAATAATAAGATATGTGATCAAACAAATAATTCAGCCTCAAATGTAATAGTAAGCTAGCATGACTATGCTCAGAAAAACCAAATGGAAGATCAGGAAAAAGATTAGAAACCCGACCACTGATCGGTAACACGAAGAACAATACAGTCCCATAAAGAAACTACAATAACTCTTGTGTGATGAAACCAAATTAGGTGCGATTATAGAAGATGATCCAAAATGAAGCCACGAACACATAGCCACGACCACAACCAAAAAGAACAAGTATAAATCTATCACCAATAGAAACACCAAAATGAAAGAAAATAGACTAACAACTAAAATAAAATGTTTTTTTTGGTTGACGCAAGTTTTCTTATATCCCAAGATGCTCATGCATCACTATGAGTTATGGTATGGAAGAACTCCTTCTATGAAATATTTCATAGTATCTGGAGGTAAAATTAATGTTAGAAGAGATGAAAAAAATTTGGGAAAGTTTTACACAAGAGTTGATGAAGATATTTTCCTAGGATTCTCTACTAAAAGAAAAGATTACATATATTACAATAAGAGGCTATGAATGATAGTTTAAAGCACAAATGCAAATGTTGATGAAGACATTCTAAATAATATAGAAGTGGAAGCTCGCTATGAATCAAATGAGTCGATTGGGAAAGAAGAATAAGAAGAAAAGGATGAAGAAATAGAAGTGCAAAATGACATAGAAGATGCTATGAAAATTGATCCCAATATTATTAGGTATGTGCAGAAGAATCATTCATAGAAATAGATCATTGGAGAAAAGAACATAGATGTTATCACAAGAAGTAAAGTTGCTAAAGAACATGTAAACTTATGTTTGACTTCAAAAATAGAACCAAAGACTATTAAAGAAGCTTGAAATTATTAGTGTTGGATGAGAGATATGAAAGAAGAACTAGAAGAGATTGAGAAGAATAAAACTTGGGAACTTTTCTGAAGGCAAACACATAAGAATGTGATAGGAACTAAATGAGGATTTTAAAATAAACTAGATGAAGATGGAAATATAGTAAGTTTTGGAAAATTTTCAGTGATGAAGGAGAATGTTGTTCTCATGCCAAAATATTTTTCATTGATGTCAACACACTTCTTTTGAATTATTTAACTATGGTTTTCAGATATTCATTGATATTAGAGATATTTTTTTGGTCCACATATCTCTGGATGAATAGATCTAAAGTTAATATTTTGACAATACATTTTGGTACACTTGTTGATTATATATTCAAGTGTTCACAATTTTTGGCTCTTTGATTGGATTGCATTTTTGGTTTGGTAACATGGTTTTCCAGTTTCTCTGATCCTCCAAAAGAGAACATATTATCAGTAGGATTGCATTTCTTCACATGGATAATTTTAGTTCTATAATTCTCAGACAATGTTAAGGAAGGAATATAACATGGGATCTCAAATTGGCACTTCCATTAATTATGTTTTGGCTGATTCATCGTAGTAAAATTGTGTGGTACACTATGGTTGTAATGTGTGATATATTTTCTTAGCTGACTACTTGGTGTAGCATGTCTATTCGACATGGAATATTTTTGAGCCCCACGTATATCGATGAGAATTATTAAAAATGAATTAAAAATAGATGAGATACCAATATAGAAAAAAAATTGTGTGAAGGACATATAGTGATATGTAGTAGAAATAGATGCGAGCTATTGATAAAAAAATGAAGTGTGTTGAGTCGACATTTTGAGCTTCAAAGGAACTTTGTGTATACATAAAATGAAATTATAATAGTTAATATTTTTTTTACTTATCCTTGTCTAGGAAATGAGCCTTTACTTTTGGGTGGTAAGCCCTCCGAAAATGAGTTGTGCAATGAGGATTTCTAATATTGTATAACTAGTTAGACAGTATTGAGATTTAACCCTCTTGGTGTTAACTCTGGTTTTACATGATAGAAATCTGGTGTCTACTTGTGCTTATAATTTTTTCATTTCAGTTAATTATTACTTTATGATGCATCAAGAGAATTGAATTGAATTTTTTGGGAATATTGATTCACTCCCCCTCTCTATATTCTGGCTCTTCAAAAATTGGTATTAGAGATTGGTCTCTTGTTTTAGCTTGATCACTTTTCCCATTTAGCTTTACATGATAGAAATCTGGTGTCTACTTGTGCTTATAATTTTTTCATTTTAGTTAATTATTACTTTATGATGCATCAAGAGAATTGAATTGAATTTTTTTGGGAATACTGATTCACTCCCCCTCTCTATATTCTGGCTCTTCAACAATTGGTATTATAGATTGGTCTCTTATTTTATCTTGATCACTTGTGGGATATATTGAAGTTTGAATATATGACATCTAAAGAAAATACAAAGGAAAGTCACTTTGATGGAGAATTGCAAACCGCTCTTGAAGATCTTGAGAATGTAGAAATTGAAAACAAGGATCTGGAGGAGAATGCCAAGGAAGGTAATGAATGTATCAAAAAGTTGAGGGAGAAAATAAAATAGTTCAAGGATAGACATAGATAATTAAAAAAATAATTGAATCAAGCAAATGCCACCATTATAAATCTGAAAATGTGAGTTGAAGCAAGCAAGAAAACTGAAGAATATCTAAATGGAATAATTAAACAAAAAATGAAGGAATGTGAAAATATGGAGCAAGAGATAGAAAGCTTGAAATTAGAAGGAAAAATAAAATAAAGTTCTTTAAAACTTGATGAAATAATGGTTGTGCAAAAGACACCAAAAGAAAAAGGAGGATTAGGCTTTGAAGTAGGCAAAAGTTCTAATCAGAAGGTGGAAGACAAAGGTTAAGTGGTGATTACAAAAATCAAGCAAAATACTAACAAGATAACCAAAGGAAAGAAACTCAAGAATCATAAGAAATCAACAAGAAACCCTCCAATCAGAAAACATAATTATTAATGGTACCCATATTTTAATGGCTATTTCTTTCTTTGCAAAAAAATTGGACATAAGGCTATAGAATGTACAAGCAAGATAAATCAATTTTTTTTCAGTTCTTTACATGCAAAGATTTGGTCATAAGGATAATAATTGCATAAGTTAAGTTAATGGAAGGAACAAACCTTTTTATGGATATTGTCAATTATGCAATGGATTTGGACATAAAGCTGATCAATGTATATCTAGAGTGACATTAAGTAATTTAAGACAAAGAAACATCAAATTCTATAACTATAATCAGAATAGACACATTGCCAAGCATTTTAGAAACATGAATGTAAACCAAGATCCACCAACAAGAGGGAATGGACCTGTGAAAAAAATTGATATAGAAGAAGTGAGAAATGAAATGAAGAGGACTTGGAAAATAAAAGAAGTGGATACAAAAGATAGTTCTGGTACACCTAGCTCTAGTGTAGAAAATCTCTTCAAAAACTAGTTCGAATTGCTTTGGCTTAAGTGGAGCCATATTAGAAATATTTTTTACTTGCCAAAGAAAATTTTACTATTGTTTCAACATAATGATGTGTAAGAATAATCGATGAATTTGAACCATTGGTGAAGGTTGTGGTAGAAAATATCAAATTGCAGAAATTTGTGAAATAGTGGAAGAAGACTATATTCTTAGATGAAATATGTTTGATAACTTTTGTGATTTGAAGTTTTTGAATGACAACCCTGAGTGTATATGAAAGAAAATATTTTAGATTTTTATTATCATTTTCATTTCTATGGTTTGGAAAATTCTGAGGAGAAAAAGGATATTTGAAGTTGAAGTTACCGTGAAAAAGGTATTTTGATTTCTCATGGATTCAATCAGACTTGTGCATTGTGAAGACGAGTCCCATCTATAATTTAAAAATTTCATGAAAGTTCTAGTGATGATTTATTCAAATGGTGTGTTGTTGACAATGTCTTATAGGGTTGTGTGTGAGGAAGAAATATACAAGTTTTTTGAAGTTCACTTGGATGAATATAACAATGAAAAGATAAGAAATCGCGAGTATTCACTCTCTAGAGATGAATTATAGGAAATATTTGATCTAGGGAACAAAGGGTTAAATACATGGAGTGAATTTATGATGGTTACCAGTGACAAAGTAATCATAATTTCACTAAGAAAGATACATGGTGATCATATTTTGCTAGATAAGCCATACTAAATAACTAAAGAAGCAATTTAGAAGGCGATAGGTCTTTGACCTGTCGGTTTTGTATTGATAGTGAAATCAATCAAGAAAAAAAAAGTTGGAGGTTTGACTAGTGTATTAGGAGACCAAAGAGATTTACAAATTGACACAATTATTGACCCTTCAGTAAGGTATGCAACTTTTGGTATTATTTACAAAATTTAATTTCAAAATAGGGAAGGTTGAACTTCAACTATTGCAGTAAATGTTGCACATTAAATGGTAAAAAATAGAATAGAATATTATTTGTGTGAGTTATAGAGATTACAATTGTTGCACAATTTAATGTTGACTAAAAAGGAAGGATATTATTTTTAGTTTGGGTCTTTGGCTTCCTGTCTAGTATTTTACTTTCTAAAATACTACCCTTAAAGGAACAAATTTATCACTACTTGAACAATTCTGACAACAAATACATTGTGTGTAGAAAATACTTTGATGACCTATGCAAGTACCTACCTTCTAGATACATAATCTTGAAGACTGTGTGGAAAATTATAGGGGATAGAATTATAATTTTAGTGAATACAAATCATTACTTAATGGAAACAATTCTACCTAGGAAATACCAGCTAAAAGAATCTGGATATGAGATAAAAATGGAGGAATGTGTATTAAACATAGATGAAGTTATCAAGTGTAATATGGATTTGATAGAGGATAATTTTGGTATGTATGAGGTATTGGTGGAAATTTTTCTTTGGTAAATAATTCTTTGACAGGATCTGTCGCCAGGGAGAAAAAAACTCAAGAAATCCATTGAGCCCCCTACCCCTCTACATAAAATAAGAAGAAGAAGACCGAAATAAAGGAGATAATAGTAATTATTGATGTGGATGAACCTGAACTAGTCAAGGAGGATGATGAAGAACATAAAGAAACCATTTTTTCACAAGAACTCCCTAAAGAATATTCAAAAGATTTAGATGAGCATCCATATGAGGTGGATAAGACATTGGTGACACTTGTAGAACCATATGACATAAAGAGAATGAGTGATGTTTACTTTTCAAGACATTTGTATGATAAGGTAAAAACTCAAGAAGCTTTGATCACTCACATGCTCTGGAACAACATTGTTTCTTCTGATATTGTAAGTTTAGTTCCAGATGTTCTGTTTGAATATGTGAACGAACATTTAACCAAGAAGTCCACAAAGGAGAAATTGATGAAAAGTATAAATAATAAGTATGACTCCTTAAAGGAAATCTTAACAACTTATATAAATGAAATGACAACTTGTGTCAATTCCATGGACAACATGTATTGATACTATCTTAGATGGCCTATTGAAATTGAGAAACATAAAGGAAATATTGATTCCATTGAGTCAGAGTTAAATAGGTTGACATTTTCATTTGATATCTTTGTAGACAGGGATGGCAAATAAATGAAAATAATAAATATACTACAGTTTGAGCCAGTCAAAATATAAAGGAATAGGGATGACTTCACCTGAACCTTCTAGAAATTCAAAGAGATTGTAGAAGAAAAATTAGAACATTATGTCAAGATATTGGAAGAAGTAGAGAAAGAAGAATCAAGTTTGTCAAATATGAATCAATTGGTCAATGTTGTTGATATACTGGTGTAGTACAATACTCAAATCTCAATACTTGTGTATAGTCAGAAAATGGAAGCACATCCATTATAGACTATTTTAGCCTTCTGAGTAAGTGGTTTGGGGTCATGTCAAGCACCTTGAAAGGGCATTTGACTTGGATCTGGCTTTTTCCCCTATTCTGCCCCATTTCCCACTTTTCTCCAGCTTGTTTCTGACACCCTAAACTGCAAACTAAGATTTTTTTCCTCAAGGTCAAAATTGACCTTTTTGGGTCAAGGTCAACCTTGACCTTGACCTATTTAAAAATTGACCTTTTCTGACCCAAGGTCCAAATTTCATGTTTCTGGGGTTTTCGGATGTCGGGCTTCAGAAATAATTAATTCCCGCTTCTGGGTTAGCTATTTCGGTCTTCAAAGAAATGATTCTTAAATTATATTTAATATAGGTCCTCTTCTATAGATATAAGTCTAATTGGAATTTAATTCTCCTATGTAGGCCTCTCTAGAAGATTGTGCCCTAGATTCATATATAAGGAAGCTTTCTTCTCTCATTTTTTCTAACCATGATCATCAACTATTAAAGACTTAAGAAGTGAAACCTAAAGGTGAAGAAGCAAGATTTGAAGCAATCCAAATATCCATTGAAGCATTCATCTATTCTCAAGCATTCAAGCACTTCTCAAGAACTCAATTCATCAAGGAGATCTAATGGTAGCCATTGAAGGATTCAATCTCTATGGAGCCCTGTTGTTGAAGTACTTTTCTCCTATTCATTTCAATTAAATTTCTTAATCTTTCTAAATTTATCACACATTTTTTCTATAAAATGGAATCTAAGGTCTTCCTCTTTGCTCTCGTTTCCAATCGATTGATTTATTTATGTATTGATCCTTCCTTTGCGTATTTGAGGTTAAAAGCAACATCTTATCTTCCCCACATATATCTTATATATTACATATTTACCCCTTAAATTTCAATAAAAATTCTAATTTAAAATGTAACATCCATTTCATATCTTACATTAAATGTAACAACAATCCTATTTCTTATGTTACAACTTCTAATTTCCATTCATAAGTGGAATGCCTACCATATAGAACTCAAAATGAAGTACACAGATACTTTTCCTTAGAGGTAACTTAAGTTTTTTTTCACATTTTTTGTATATTTTTTATACCATTTGTCCTTGATGTCAAATGGGGAGAATAGTAGAAAAGAGAAAATAGTAAAAAGGGAAAGAATAGTAAAAAATGAATAATGGTGTAAGGGGGAGACTTACAACTTATGTGAAAAGTTTTGAACAAGTCTTGATTTGTGTATGTTTCCATCAATGACAAAGGGTGAGATTGTTGGAAAGTTATCATTGATTAAGGAGAAAATTGTTGTTATGCCATACTAGTTGTGACTGATGTCAACACTCTTTTTTTTAATTATTCAATTATGGTTTTTATATATTCAGTAATATAGGTGATATTATTTTGGTCCGCATATCTCCACATGAATAGATATGAAGTTAAGTTTTTGATAGTCTATTTTGGCACACCTATTGATTCTATATTTAAGAGTTCACAAGTTTTGGAACTTTAGTTGGATTGCATTTTTGGTCTAGTAACATGGTTTTCTAATTGCTCTGTTCCTTCAGAACATAATAGATCGACTATGGGTCTACATTGCTTCACATGGATAGTTTTAATTCTATAATGTTGGGACAAGTTTAAAGAAGGATTGGAATGTGCAAATTGGCACATGCAATAATTTTGGTTTTTCTGACTCATGATAGTAAAAGTACATAGTACACTCTAGTTGTAACGTGTGATATATTTTCATATCCAATTACTTGGTGTAGAGTGTCCAGTTGACATGGAATATAATTGAGCTCCATATATATCTATGAAAATTATTAAAAATGAAAATAAAAACAAATGAGTTGCGAATGTAAAAAAGAGATTGTACCAAGGACATATAGTGATATATATATCATAAATATATGTAAGGTGTAGATAAAAAAAATGAAGTGTGTTAAGTTTGTATTTTGAGATTCAAAGGAAATGATTTGTGCATACATCAGATGCAATTGTACTAGTTCAATTGGTTTTTTACTTATCCTTCTCTAGGTACCGAGCCTTTACTTTTGGGCAGTGAGCCATGTAGTGAGAATTTGTAATATTCTATAACTAGTTATACAATATTAAGAGTTAACTCTCTCTATGGTTTTTTCCATTTGGATTTCCATGATTAAAAATTGGTGTTCACTTGTGCTTATGATGTTTTTGTTTCAGTTAATTATTACTTTATGATGCATCAAGAGAATTGAATTTAAATTTTTAGGGAATAATGATTCGCCCCCGTCCCCCTCAGTATTTTGACTGTTCAATAGTAAGAAATAAGGAAAGACTTATTTGTAAAGGCTAGTGACAGGTGGAAAGAATTGAATTTGAGGAAAATTATTCTCTTATGGAAATAATGGAGGTGATCATAATGTTTTTGGATTTTGTAGCACAAAAAGACTTTAAGGTTTATCAAATGGATGTGAAATTTGCATTCCTGAATGGAGAATTGAAAGAAGAAGTTTACATAGAGAATATGGAAGGATTAAATTTTTCAAATACACCAGGTATGGTCTCAAAATTAAAGAAGGTAGTGTATGGATTAAAGAAAGTCCCCAGAGCATGGTAAGCAAGGATTGCTATGTATTTACTAAAGCAAGGATTTAAAAAAGATACTGTTGATAATAATCTCTAATTTAAGGTTGAAGAAAGTGAAATTGTGATTGTAGTTGTTTATGTAGATGAAAAATTCTGTAGAGAAAATGATAGTATGTATAATAATTTTTGCAAGGAGATGTAAGATGAATTTGAAATTTCTATTATTGGGGAACTAAATTTCTTTCTTGGGCTATAAGTCAATTAGAAAAGTGAAGGTATCTTTATTTTACAATCAAAGTATGTGAAGGGAATGTTAAGGAAGTTTAGAATGGAAAATGATAAATTGGTATGTACAACCATAGCTAGTAGATATAAGTTGAGTAAAGATGTTGAATTTCCTAAGAATGACGAGAGTAGATACAAATAAATAATTGGAGGATAAATATATTTGACTGCTACTAGATCAAATATCATGTATTTTTTTTTTCTTGTAGCTAGATTTCAACAAGGTCCCAGAGATACACATGTTTCTCTTGAAAATATTGTTTGGATACTTGAAAGGGACAAAAAATTATGGATTAAAGTATATTGGAAAATATGACTTTACTCTAATTTCTTATATCAATGCAGATTGGGAAGGTTGTGTAGATGACAAGAAAATTTCAAGTGAGGGTGCATTTTTAATTGGATCCTGGTTGGTTTCTTGGTCAAGAAAGAAATAAGATTCAATATCTTTGTCTACTATTCAAGCTAAATATTTAATTGTTTCATCTTGATACACACATGTATTATGGATGAAACAAACTTTGAAGGATATTTGAATATTATTTCATGAGCCCATTTCTATCTTGATGTAGAGGGTTTGACAATTAGTGCTCTTCTTCACTTTAAGGTATTTGTTTTGTGTCTAATCCAACCATCCCATGGTTGTTCTTTTTGGATCTTCTTCCAAATAGGATCTCGAAGACCCCTTCTACCAACTTATCCTCCAAGGTATAGTTGGTTTCAAGAAGACTCCAAAGTTACCAAGCTTAACTAGTCCAACTAGTTCCCAAAAAGCCTAGTTTCTTCCATTAATCCTCCACCTAGTATGTCAACTCTCTACCTAGGATCTTACCATACATTCTCCAAGACACTCAACATCCTTCTTGACCCATCCTAAGTCATTCTACACTCATCCCAATACTCTAATTCCTCTTACCAATCCAATTGGTCACTAATTCACTAGGAGGCCTAATTGCCTAATTCCTAGTAGGTCTGTTTTCACTGATTTTGGCCTAATGCTCCCAAAATTCCCAAATGAATCCACAAAAAAACTTGGAAATATTCAAGACATCATTCAACCCTGTCAGAATCCAAAACCTTGACCTCTGATGGCACCCAAAACCCTACTTTCTTGCAGGCCCTAGATTATAGCCTACTAATTAGGCCTCTAGACCAGTGTACATGATGTTAGGAATAAGGTGTCTCAACCTTGGATAATTCCTATTGTTATTATTTGTTTTGTAAAATGTATTTTCTTACAAATAATGTAATTAAGTGTGAGTGTACATGTCTAGTTGGCATTTTGATGTGTCACTCCACTTGATGTGTCGGCATCTTGAATTGTGTGTAAGGAGATCATGGCTGGAACAGCTATGATGGATTCCTATGACACGTAAGAGCTATTTCTAGGAGATTTCAATGATAGGTGAAGACATGCAAGACATGTGGCAACTGATAAAGTTGAGTACTTTACACTCTTCCTCCTTTGTTCCCAACCATGGGGTTTGGGGCATCATCCCCAAAAAAATTTTAGGGTTCCTATTTTCTCAGAGAATGGTAAAACCCTAATACGGCTATCCTAGGAAGTTTCCCTAAAAAGGAAAGCACATGATATAAGTTTTTTTAGGGTTATAGGAAAGGATACAAAAAGAGTGTATTTTTGGTATGATCTGGTGCTACTGGATTTGTCTTAGAGTGTCGATTGTCTCCTGAAAGAATTTACATTGCAACTGTGTTGTAACTGTTGTGTTGAAGATAATACATTGTGCAGGTTTTGGAGTGCTGAGGTTTTTTACCGAAAGGTTTTCCCCAGGGTAAATAATTGTGTCATTCTCTATTTTCTATATGCATGGTATGTGTCTGGAATCTCATTGTTAAAGTAGTTAACGAATCTGAAATTGTAAGGATTTAAAAGAATTTGCACAATACTTTCCTATAGAGATTAGTGTAGGAAGTTGTTTCTGCACCTGAGTTTCCTTACACATGAACAATTGCTAAACTTGTCTCCAATCTCTAATTCACCTCCAACCACCATTGAATCATTTTAGGAGACTACATAGTGCATCTAGAAATGCCACTAAGTCTTTCCCAAAAGGTCTTGGGTGCTCGTGCAAAGTCTTTCTTCTCCCTGTCCTAGCTCACCTGGTTTCACCAGTCATCCATAGGGCTTCACTTTTGTCCTATGAAATCAAATGAAAAAAACAAAAATAAAAATAAAAAAATATCTAGAGACCCTAACCCTAATATCCCCATGGTTACATTCAAATCCACCAGAGGAATTTTAGGTTAGAGCCATTTCTAAGTAGGTAGCACTATTTATGCCTCTATCAGACCAGTGGCCTTCAAAAATGTGTAACTTAAATTATACTAAACTTAAAAACAAAATAATTAATGCATTAGAAATATTAAAGAGAACACTACACTATCATGGAGCCCCCATCACCTCTTCCAATCTGTACACAGCTGTACAAAAAAAAAGACACAATACAGATTACACAAAAAAGAATACATACATCTATACAAAGGTGTCAAAATTAAGTGTTTCACTCCAAAATCTCATTAACCTCTTCAAAGAATCAAAAACATGCTCATATATCGAGCATGGGGGTATTTACATCAGTTCTAACTAAATTTTGTCAAATCTTACAAAAGTTGCTCGAGCAACTTTCAAAGTTTCTAGCAACATTTTGTCATTTTGAGCAATTTGACCTTGGTAGTCAACTCGATGATGGATGTTGACCTCTAAGACCCTAAATAGGATGAGTAGGGTCTTAAAACATACCTCTAACTCATATTATCCCAAAATAGCAACATTTCACAAATTGAAGCCACGGTGTCCTAAAACACTCAATGGGCACTAAGGCCCTACAAACATGAAGTAACCTAAACATTGTATCCAACCCCGTGGATATTATTCTAAAACACACCTAATCACCTAAAGAAACCCAAAAAAACATAAAAACAAGAAATAGGGAGGTTCCCTACACCATACTCCCCTGGAAAAAATAACTCAAGTCCCTTGAGTTAGGAGGTCTTCAATGGTGACCCCATGTTTCAGAATATCCAGCTTTGTCATCCAAGTGGCCTCAGCTTCAAGTAGTCCTTGACACTTTATGAGGTAATCCTTGTAGTTACCCTTCCTTGTCTTCTTTATCACCTTAGAGTCCAAGACACTTTCTAATTGCAATGGCTTTGGGGTAGGCAAATCTTTCACCCAATCATCATCCTCTAAATCTGCAAGAGTAGAATGACCTATGTCTAGAGGTGATCCCTTGTAGGGATATAAGTGAAAAACATTGAAAATAGGTGAAATCCCCAAATTAAGAGGCAATTCCACTTCATAGGCATTCTTGCCATATTTATGCAAAATCTTCAGTGGTCCAATCTTCTTCATGAGTAGCTTAGTTGGTTGGCCCTTGGGTAGGCTCTGCTTTCTAAGGTAGGCAAGTAATAGATACCCAAGCTTGAATTTCAAGTCCCTCCTAGTCTTATCAGCTTTGGTTTTGTACTTCTCCACTTTTTTTTGTAAAGTCTTATTGACTTGATCATGTAGCTCCTTCATCTACTCTACAAATGACTCTCCTTATGCACTCCTCTTATCCCTCAAACTGAGATCCCTCAACTCCAAAATCCCTCTAGGACTGACCCCATAAAGTATCTCAAAGGGGATCTTACCTGTACTCCTATTAATGGAATCATTGTATGCAAATTCTGCCTGCCCTAGGATATGATCCCAAGATTGTCCATGTTGTTTGGTCAAACACCTCAGCGAATTCCCAAGTGACCTATTCACTACTTTTATTTTCCCATCTGATTATGGATGGTAGGCTAAGGAGAAAGACAAATTAGTTCCAAGCATCTTGCAAAGAGTTCTCTAGATGACCAACAAACTTTGTATCCCTGTCATTGAAAATATTCAAAGGAAAACCATGAATTTTTACAATATCCCTAAAGAATAGCCCTGCAATTTGGGAGGCATTATTGGTTTTCTTGCATGGAATGAAGTGTGCCATCTTGCTGAAATGGTCCACCACCACAAACAAAGTGTCATGTACCCTAGGTGTCTTTGGTAACCCCAAAACAAAATCCATACTAAGGCACTCCCAAGGCCTTTGGGGTATAGATAATGGTTGATACAACCCACTATTGCTGATTTGTCATTTTTCCCTCTGAAAAATCTAACCTTGTTCTACAAATCTCCTCACATCTTACTGCATCTTAGGCCAATCGTAATGCCTAAGTATATGCTCCAATGTTTAATCCACTCCAGAGTGGCCTCCCAAGCTCCCTTGGTGTTTCTCCTTCACAATGTTTTCCCTCATTGAGCATTGAGGTATACACATAAGATGACCTTTGAACAATAGGCCTTCCTGCAACCAAAACTCATTGAAATCCACCTTGAACCCCTACTGAAACTTCACACAAGCTTCATAAGATTCTTTGAAATATTTGTCTTCCTTGCAGAGGTCTTTCAAATCATCCACTCCTACACTTTGTAGTTGTATCTCTTGTATGGTTAGTACTCTTCTACTAAGAGCATCTGTAACCTTTTTGCTAACCCCCTTCTTATGCTTAATAACAAATGTATAAGCCTATAATGATTCTACCCACTTCATATGCCTTTGATTTAGTTTTTCTTGTCCATTTAGGAAACTTAAGGCATGGTTATCAGTATAGAGCACAAACTCCCTAGGTAGTAGGTAGTGCCTCCACTTCTTGAGGGCTTGAACCATAGCATAGAGTTCCAAGTCATATGTGGAATACTTTTGTTTAGCTTCATTTGAATTTTTTGAAAATAAATCCATAGGGTGTCCCTCTTGGCTCAACACTACTCCAATAGCCAACTTGCTAGCATCAGACTCTACCACAAAGAGTTGATTGAAATTAGGGAACCTAAGATTAGGTAGTTCTGCAATTCTCTTCTTCAACATTTCAAACCCTTGGTTTGATGCCACTGTCCATTCAAACTACACTTGATTCCACCTTTTATGGTGTTAAGTATATGGGCACATACATGACTGAAATTTCTTACAAATTTCCTATAGTAGGAGGCCAACCCATGGAAACTCCTAACATAGCATATGTACCTAGGTGTAGGCCATTCTAAAATGGACTTAAATTTATCAGGGTCCATTTTCATACATCCATTAGCAACCACAAAACCAAGGTAAGCTAGTTTAGTTTTGAGAAACTCACACTTTTCTTGATTTATCATCAACTTATCCTGATGTGGCTTCCTTAAGACCATCTCTAGATGCTTGATGTTCTCCTCCTTGGAATTTATAAAGATCAAAATATCATCAAGGTAAACTATTACAAACTTACCAATGAACTCTACTAGCACTTCATTCATGAGCCTCATGAATGTGCTAGGTGCATTACTTAGGCCAAAGGGCATTACTATCCACTCATACATAACATCATTGGTCTTAAAAGCTATCTTCCACTCATCTCCTAGCCTCACTCTTATTTGATGATACCCTGACTTCAATTCCACCTTAGAAAAGTAACAAGAACCTCCAAGATTGTCCATCAAGTCTTCTATAAGGGGCATTGGGAACCAATATCTGATTGTGATCTTGTTTATAGCCTCGGAGTCCATACACATACTCCATTTTCCATCCTTCTTAAGTGCAAGTACTATTGGCACATCACATGGGCTCAAACTCTTCCTTATTAACCCCTTATCCAACAAATCTTGGATCTATTTTTCTATCTCTGCATTTTGTCTTAGTGTCATCTTATATGCTGCTTTGTTTGGTAAATTTTCTCCAGGAATGAGGTCAATCTGACGACTCACATCCCTCATCGGTGATAAGGCACTTCACAAACTATTATCTACTATGTCATGGTACTTTTCCAACAAAGCTTGTATCTCTGGTGGTAAACAGACTTTCTCCTTAGTTTCCTCCTTTGGTTTGATCACTACTACACAAAAGACTCCTTTCTCCTTCTTCATGGCCTTTAGAAAATCTTTCCCACTCAATAACATCACACTTGTCCCCACTTTCTTCTCTTCATTGGGTTCTTGCAATGGATCCATTTGGAATTTCTTTCCTAGCTTGGTGATGACATAATTGTTCTTCTCTCTTTCATGTATTTCTTTGACATCATACTGCCATGGACATCCTAGGAGAAGATGGAATGCATCCATAGGGAGTATGTCACATAGGACCTTGTCCTTATATTCCCCAATCTCAAACTCAACCATAGTTTTCTCATCTACCACTATTTGTTGACCCTTGTTCAACCATGAAACCTAATAAGGTGTGGTATGAGGTATCCTTCTCAACTTCAATTTCTCCACCATCTTAGTGGACACTATATTCTCAGTGGAACCAGAGTCCACTATAACCTTGAAAATATTCCTTTGAGATCTAAAATTTATCTTGAATAAGTTCTTTCTTTGGGGTGGCTCTATGGTTCTAGGCACTTTCAACAGGGTTCTTCTTAACATCAAGTTCTCCCCATCCAAAACTGGCCCTGCCTTGGATATCGGTGAAGTAACACTTTGGGTATCCTCCTCTTGAACTAAATGATTCCTTCTATCCCCCATTGAAGATGAGGAAGCCTTATCTAGAGACATGCCCATTGTGTGACCCACTTGGTTGCAATTATAACTCCTACCAGTGAAAACTGAATTAGATCTCCCTTGGGGTTGGAACCTACCTCTCGGTGGTCCTCTACCTCTGTATCCTCCCCTTTGGAAAGATCCTCTATACTGGTTTCCTCCACTACTATCCATGAACTAACTATCCTCTTTTCTATTAGGGTTCTTTCCTCTACCAAAGTTACCCCTACCTCTCTGAAAACCTCTATTATTGCTGACACCTCTTCCTCTTTGATGGAAGTCATTCCTTCTTATAGCCTTATCCTCTACTCTCCAAGCCAATTAGAAACACTTGTGCATGCTTTCAAGATCCATCATGGTAATCTCATCTTGTATCCCTTGCCTTAGCCCATTTAGATACCTTTCCACCTTCTCCATTTCATCTTCTTGTCTCCTAGACCTTAGGCTTAGTTTATGGAACTCCTCTGTGTATTCACTCACTATCATCTCCTTCTGTCTTAAGTTCTGCAACTTTTGGTACATTTGAATTTCATAATCAGTAGGCAAGAATTGTGCCCTCAATCTGATTTTCATCCTCTCCCAAGAAACAATCTTTTTCTTTCCACTATTCACTCTTTCATCCTACATCATGTTCCACCACACCAATGTAGATCCCTTGAGTCTAGCCTTAGCATAGCTGAACATCTTCTCCTTTGAGATTTCTTTGTAATCAAATTGGTTTTCAATGGCTTCAAGCCAATCTAACAACTCTTCTCCATTCAGGCTACCACAGTAATATGGTATGTGTTCCATGGTATCCTTTTTTAAATATTTGAAGGCATCTAAGAATACATTTTGTTCATTGTAAATCCCAGGTTCCTTCCCTTTGTTTGATGAATCTTCTGTCTGACTTTCATCTGCATCACTTTCATCTCCCCATTCTGTGATCTTCTTCTTGCTCTTTTTCTTAGACACATTAGCCTTCTCCAAGGGTCCTTGAACCAATTACACTATGGAATCCCTACTCATTGCCTTAGGAGGCATGATTTCAACCTCTTGACTCCCCTCCCCTCTAGACATACATAATATTCAAGCTATTCTAGCTCTAATACCACTCTGATGTAGAGAGTTTGACAACTAGTGCTCTTCTTTACTTTAAGGTGTTTGTTTTGTGTCTAATCCAACCATCCCATGGTTTTTCTTGTTGGATATTCTTCCAAATAGGATCTCCAAGACCCCTTCTACCAGCTTATCCTCCAAGGTATAGTTGGTTTCAAGAAGACTCCAAAGTTACCAAGCTTAACTAGTCCAACTAGTTCCCAAAAAGCTTAGTTTCTTCCACTAATCCTCCAACTAGTATGTCAACTCTTTGCCTAGGATATTCCCATACATTCTCCAAGACTCTTAAAATCCTTCTTGACCCATCCTAAGTCATTCTACACTCATCCCAATACTCCAATTCCTCTTACCAATCCAATTCATGACTAATTCACTAGGAGGCCTAATTGCCTAATTCCTAGTAGGTATGTTTTCACCGATTTTGGCCTAATTCTCCCAAAATCCCAAAATGACTACACAAAAAGACTTGTAAATCTCCAAGACATCATTCAACCCTATCAGAATCCAAAACCCTAACCTCTGATGGTACACAAAACCCTACTTTCTTGGAGGCCCTAGATTATAGCCTATTAATTAGGCCTCTAGATCAGTGTACATGAACAATTGCTAAAATTTTCTCCAATCTCTAAGTCACCTCCAACCACCATTGAATCATTTTAGGAGACTATCTAGTTCATCTAGAAATTCCACTAAGTCTTTCCCAAAAGGTCTTGGGTGCTCGTACAAAGTCTTTCTTCTCCCTATCCTGGCTCACCTGGTTTCACCAGTCAACCATAGGGCTTCACTTTTGGCCTGTGAAATCAAATGAAACAACCAAAAATAAAAATACAAACCTATCTATAGACCCTAACCCTAATATCCCCATGGTTTCAGACAAATCCACCTGAGGAATTTTAGGTTAGAGCCATTTCTAACTAGGTAGCACTGTTTCTGCCTCTGTCAGACCAGTGACCTTAAAAAATGTATAACTTAACTTCTACCGAACTTAAAAAAAAACTACTTAATGCATAAGAAAGATGAAAGAGAAAAGTACACTATCATGTAGCTCAATCACCTCTGCTAATCCGTACACAGCCATACAGAAACAAAGACACAGTGCAAATTATACAAAAAAAAATACAAACATCCATACAAAGGTGTCAGAATTAAGTTTTTCAGTCCAAAATCTCATTAACCTCTTCAAAGCATCAAAACAATGCTCATATACCAAGCATGGGGGTAGTTACACCAGTTTTAACTAAATTTTTTCAAATCTTGCAAAAGTTGCTCGAGCAACTTTCAAAGTTGCTAGCAACATTTTGTCATTTTGAGAAATTTGACCTTGGTAATCAACTCGATTATGGATGTTGAGCTCTAAGACCCCAAATAGGATGAGTAGGGTATTAAAACATACCTCTAACTCATATTACCCCAAAATAGCAACATTTCACAAATTGAAGCCAAAGTGTCCTAAAACACTCAATGGGCACTAAGGCCCTACAAACATGAAGTAACCTAAACATTGTATCCAAACCCTTGGATATTATTCTAACACACACCTAATCACCTAAAAAAACCCAAAACAACATCAAAACAAGAAACAGGGAGGTTTCCTGCACCATATCTTATGTTACAATTCCAGTGAAATAAATACTTCAAAGAATCTAGTATTTCATTCAAGGACAAACACATATCAATCTGGCATAATAGAATAGATTGCAGATATATTTGAGTACCTTCAACATAGATTACGAGTTATTTCTCATCCTTTTTTGAAATAAATGCATATGGTGGTGCATTAGTGCAGTGAAATTCAGGCATACTCTTAAATCTAGACTAATGGTGGTGGCTTCCTCTTAGGGGGAACTAAGTGCAGTTGTGATTTGATATGTATATTTTAGGAGGAGTTGAGAAAAATGAGTTAGTAATTTTTTTTTTAAAATGACCTTTTCCATTTATGTTAAAGGGGGGAGAGAGAAAGGTTTCCACAAGGGGAGAAAATTTGGCATAAGAAAGTTGTTGTTGCTCTTGCTGTCATTGATGAGTTTCCATAAATAAAAAAATAGGAGATTGTTTTAGGCTTGAGCATAATGAGTAGTTGGTTGAGTTACTGGTGTTGTCCTTGATGTCAATATATTTATGTTGTTTTTAGTGAATGGTTTCTATAGTTTTGATGAAGTTTGTTGTGTAGTAGTGCTGAGAAATATGCTTCACATTTCTTCTATGTTAAAAATCTATTGATGTGGTTTGGTTATGTTGTTGAGTAATGTTGGAGATGTTGGGTTCAATTTTTTGTGCTTTGGATTGTAGTTAAGAGGAATTGGTAATTATTCAAGTTTAATAATGCTTGATAGAGTTTCTTATATTAAATTCATGGTCCACATTTCTTCACAAATTAGTTTTTGGTGTTTTTATTTTGGAACTAAGATTATAATTTGTTAGCCTCATTAAGTTAAAATTGTGTGATATTTTAGGTTCCATAGGTATGGTTTCAAAATTTGATGGTGTTCTTACTTTAGGTTTGGTCGGCCTCAAGTGTTTATACTCTAATTAAAAGTCTCTATGAATGAAAGTTGAAGAGTAATATGTATGGTGTTTATTTTAGTCACAAGTAAGGCATGTTGTGGCCCCCTTCTCATTCCTTTCCATTGTGGGAATCTTTAGATGATGACCTAATTTGAATTATTTCTGGTTAATATGCTTGGTTGACCTTGGGAGAATTTTTTTACATGAGGATGATATATGTAAATAAAAAATGATTAAGGAAGTGTGTGGCATGCGAATATACTTGTGCAAGTGTGTGCGTGTGTGATGAGGATGTGTGAAATATGATCTATCTGATGAAATGTAACTGATTGAATGTGTGAAGATGTTAAGTTGATGATCATGCAAGGCATTATATCAGTTAATGTATTGTATTGTCATTGATGTCAACTTGATATAATCTGTATGGTCATGGAAATACTACCAAAGACTTCAAAGAACCAATGAATCAAAAGCTATAATGCATATAAGTCAAGTATTCACTAAGTGACTATATACATTGACAGAGTGCACGCTGATGGATAGAGTAAAAGAAAAAAATTCATAGTGTTACCTGATGAGATGATGAATAAAATTACCGATGAGGAAAGTCACAGTGTTTCCCAATGATCAAAGCACAAAGTAACCCAATGGAAAGAATTACAGTGTTGCTTGACGAAAAAGACAAGGACGGAGATCCTGGTGACAATTGAAGTCACACCGTTGGAATAGTCAATTATCACCAATGACTAACTGAAGTGTTGACCAATAGAACAAAGAGTTCATAAATGACAAAAATTCTTAGCCGTCAAGTAGCTATAAATAGACTTAACAGATACTTATCATTGTTTTAATCATCCAGATAAAGCTCGAGATAAGTAATTGATTTAAATCTGATTTGTCCAGTTGGAAAGAAGATCTCTTTGAGATAAAACTAGAGTTTTCTTTAAATATAATTGGCAAGAATTGTGGATCATGCCAAGAATCAAGAAAGCCAAGAAAAGGTAAATCATGTCTATAAAGAGACAAACCCAATTCATTACAAATTGGTGTGTGGGGTGAAGAGAAAAGAGGGAAGATGCTAAAGAGATTCTAAAGGAGAAGAAAAATAGTGAGATAGCATCATAGAGAAAAATAGTGTGGAGAAAAGGTATAGAGTTGATTGTATTGATCAGAGAGGTAATGGACTTACAATAGATCTGAAAATCTGCAATTGAGTTGTATGTATGAACATATCATTAATGTTTTAGTTTAACTATTGAAGCATCAAGTCTCTTAACCGAGTAGGACCTAAAATTCTTCTACAATTGAGATATATCCAAGGGAGTATCAAAAAGTTTGATAATGAAAGTAGCATTGGATATGCCTGATACCTATTGACAATCCAAGTGAGTGTTTGATCAAGGATGCTAGCATTAGATTTTAGATACTAGGTCATAAAATATCTTTTAAATCCTCTAACAAGGTCACACCTAACAGTGTGTTTGTAACATTTAACAAGGTTGGCTCCTAACAGAGCTCACTTCAGAAGAGTAAAAATTTGGGGTACTGGTCCCAATGGTTTTTCCCTTAACAGGGTTTCCACGTTAAAAATCAATGTGTTATGTGTTTATGTTTCATTACTTTACTATTTTTCATTTCACATATGCAATTCTGGATTGATTGGTATACTGTGCATATTTACTGTGTTTTGGTAAATAGTTGACTACTTATCAGTAATCATATAGAAGAGATATTTACAGAGCAATCCGACGAGTAGAAAATTGATATAAGCATTTCAAGGCATTCATCTTGTAGGATAGAATATAACTAGAGACATAATTTGTGGTTATAATTTTTAAGGGTTGATTTAAGGATTATTTTTTGAGGCCACTAATTCACCCCCCCCTCTCAGTTATTACTAACAATTGGTATCAGAGCTTGTGTGATTAAAAGGAAGGTTTCAAGACCTAAGCTAAAGATCACAAGATGAACAAATGAGATGTGCCCAAGTTGAACAAAGATAATTTTTCTTCATGGAAGTGCAGAATAAGACTCCAATTATTAGGTATTGGAAATGATGTTACTCAATACTTATATATTGAATATGTGTTTCCCACAGAAGTACTAATAGTTAAAAAAATGAGAGAGAAGCATGAGCACAATTGCATGATGATAGAGCTTTCTTCCTCACTCTCCAATGCTAAATTTGAAGATGTCAAAACCTGCAAGACTGCAAAGAAGATGTGGGACAAATTGATGCTTGTACATGGTGGTGACATGAATGTTTTGATAGCCAAGGTAGAATGCCTTAGAGGATAGTTTGATGATCTCAAAATGAAAGAAGGTGAAAAAATCACACAATACTACACAAGAATCAAAGAGGTAGTCAATTCTATCTGAGGAGTTGGAGGTTTACTAGAAGAAGATACAGTGGTATGTAAAATTATAAGAACCTTACTACCTACATATGCTATTAGAGTATCTTCCATTCAAGAAATGAGAGTAGTAGAAAATAGCAATTTTACTCTAGACAGTTTGATTGGAAGACTAATTTCATTTGAGATAAATAAATTTGATAATAGTGTATTACCAAACATAGATTCTGCATTTAAAACTTCTATGAGAATAAGTAAATCAAGTCATAAAAACACTATGATAAAACATAGTGATAGTGAAAGTGTAGAAGAAGATCTTGATGAAATTGAAGAACTTATGGCTAGAAGAATGAAAAGAGGCAAAGGTAAATACAAATATACATTACCACTTGTTTGTTTTAATTGTAAATAGATTGGACACTTTGTTGCAAGATGTCCTAATAGAAGAAAAGATGACAGAAGTAATGATAGATCATTTGAAAAGAATTCTGACAGAGGTGATTACAGAAGCTAACAACAATCAGAAAGAAGAGATACCCGAGACTACAAGGAAAAAGGAAAGAAGGCCAGTTACCTAGAAAAATTCAAAGATTATGATACTGACACCGAATCTAAGGAAGACATCGAGATGGTGTTTGTGGTAGTAAAAGATGATTTAGATGATGATGAAGAAAGGTATGTAGAAACAACACTCTTATCTAAAGTTAGTAAAAATGATGTCTAGATAATAGATAGTGGCTGCAGTCACCATATGACCAGTGATAAGAAAAAGTTTGAGACTTTTCAATACTATAAAGGTGGTTCAGTAAGAATGGGTAATGACACAACTTGTCTAGTTGAAGGTATAGGAACCATAATGTTGAATAACAGATAAAATGTGAAAATGATTATTGGGTAAATGGATATAATTATAATCTATTGATTGTTTCTCAGTTGAATAATTCAGGTCACAGAGTAGAATTTGAAAATAAGAAGGCAAAGATCTTCAATAAATCAAAAAATTTGATTGGTACCGGTGAGTAGAAAAAAGGTAACTTATTCTATCTTAATGATACTGACACCACTTGTTTGATTTCTAAAAATGAAGACAATTGGTTGTGGCACAAAAGATTGTGTCATGTGAACTTTGACAAAATGATAAAGATTAGCAAAAAGAGAAATTTTAGAGGCTTACCGACGATGACCAAGCCCGACAACATCATGTGTATGAATTGTCAAAAAGGTAAGATGACAAAGTCTAGTTTCAAAATAAAATCCCATACATCTGATGCCATTATAGAATTAGTCCATACTTATTTATGTGGACCTATGAGGACAAAGAGTTATTATGGTGATAGATATTTTATTCTCTTTGTTGATGGTTACTCTAGAATGATGACAATAATGTTTCTAAATGATAAATCAAAAGCATTTAAGATGTTTAAATGGTATAAGGAAATGGTTGAGAAAGAAAATGGTAAAGAATTGAAATTATTAAGGTTAGATAGAGGAGGAGAATTTATTTCAGATGAATTCACTAACTTTTGTAATGAGTATGGAATCAAAAGACAGGTCTCTGCACCAAGAACACCACAACAAAATGGAATTTCTGAAAGAAGGAATAGATCCATAGTTGATTGTGCAAGGACACTAATGATAGAGAAAGGCATCACCCAACTCTTCTGGAGAGAAGTTGTCAGTACTGCTGTTTACACATTAAAGAGAGTACAATTAAAGAAAGACACCTTATGAGCTTTGGTAAAGACACATACCCAATGTAAGTTATTTCAAAATTTTTGACAGTCAACGTTATATCTTAAAAGATGATAGAAATGGAAAACTTGACTCCAAGAGTGATGAAGGAATCTTTCTAGGGTATTCTACCAAGAGAAAGGCTTATAAATGTCTAAATAAGGCCTCTAACAAAATTGTTGAAACTGCAAATGTAAATATAGATGAATTTTCAGAGAAGAATGAAAAAGAAAGCACTAAAGAACCAAAGGACTACAATAGGTTTGTATACAATGAAGAACCTAAAACTCTACCCAACCAACAATGTAGAGCTCCCGAGCAATAGATCATTGCACCTGAGCATCATGCTGCAAATATTGACGATTAGAATATTGCTCAAGATGATGCACAAAGTGATGGAGAACAGAACGAAGGACAACATAATGATCAAACTAATAGACAAAGAGCTGAACTTGTACTTGAAAGATATGTCAGAAAGAACCAAATCATTGGAGATAAGAAGGCTGGTATGAGAACCAAAAGTAAGTCTCTAAATACAAGATGTCTTTTTTTTATGATGAGCCCAAATCTATCAATTTTGCACTAGATAATGATTAATGGATAAGTTCTATGAATGAGGAGATTGAGAAGATAGAGAAAAACAAGACATGGACACTTGTATCGAGACCAGATGACAAGAATGTCATCGGTACAAAATGGATATTTAGGAATAAACTTAATGAAAATGGAGAAGTCACCAGAAATAAATCAAGACTAGTATGCAAGGGGTATGCACAAGAAGAAGGGATTGAATATGGAGAGACATTTTCACCCATTTCTAGGCTACAAGGAATGATAATATTACTTTCTTATGCTGCATATAAAGGATTTAAGGTGTACCAAATGAATGTCAAGTCTGCATTCCTGAATGGAATACTTTAAGAAGAGGTATGCATTGAGAAACCAAAAGGGTTTGTTGATCTAGACAAGAGGAACTATTGAAAAGTTGACACTCAGGGTTTATATGACTATTTTTGTGTTGTCATTATGGCAACAAAGTCATATGATTTTTTCACAAGTAATTTCACAAACTTTTAAGATCAAAATTTGGCTAAGCATAGAAAATAGAACAAAACATAGATATATAGTTGATCAGAGCACCAGCACATGTGCGTATGATCGAGTTAGAATATGTGCCTTTATACTTAAACTTTATGATATATTATTAAGCTTAGTCTATACATGCATGGTAAGATATGATAGTACAGAGAAGTTACATCAAGTTCAAGTGCCACTAGCAGTTCAAAAATTAGAGCATGAAGCTGACTTCAGATTTTGATTAGCATATTATATTTTGTTTTGTAATGGCCATGCGCCTATTATAATATGTTTGTAATTATGTCTTTAACACTCATGTAAACACGCTTAAGCCAATTCATTTGGAATTTTTGTGTATGTTTATTTTGGGCCGACTAAGGTCTTGTTTTCAGTTGTGTCTATTTAGGCATGTATACATACTCAACATGCAATTTTGTATTAAGTGTAAGAGTGGAAAATATGCAGAAAAGATATCCAGAAGAAAATTATAAAAAAATTAGTATGAGATAAATCTCTTTAAGAGATTAGAGCATCAGCGCATAAATGGAACTGATCAGACAACAGTGTCATAACATCAGTTCATGTTTTGATGTAGTGTATATCTGTTATCTGAAGGTTGTAGCCTTCATCCTATTGGGAAATGAGCCATTCACCTTTAATAGGGTTTTGTAAAGACTCCTAATAGGGTCATTTTACTTGCATTGTAAAGACTACTCCTAATAGGGAAAAGGAACTCTAACAAGTTCATAAGACTAGTACAATCATTTTTGGGTACTAATTCCCACCATGGTTTTCCTCTGATCAAGGTTTCCCCGTAAACATATCTTGTGTTATGTGTCATTGTGTTATGCTTCATTTTTTATCTATTAGATTTAAGTTTCAAGTTTCTGAAATAAATATAATTGACAAACACTAATTCACCCCCCCTCTCAGTGTTTCTAACAATTGGTATTAGAGCTCTGGTCCTCTGAAAGAAAGTTTAACCACTTGAGGAGATCATGGATTCAACAGAAGTGAAACATCTAAAAAAGAATCTTGATTCAACCCTTGATGATCTTGACAGATTTGAAAAAGAAAATGAAGAACTAAAACTAAAAGTTGGTGGCTCCCAAAAGCTTATCAAAAAATTAAGAAAATATTTGAAAGATTACTCTATGAATGATTTGGGAAAAATGGTCAAAAAACTGAATGAAGAAAACATGTCTCTAAAAGACAAGATTGAAGATCTAAATGAATAGCTAATAGATAGCCTAGAAACTATTGAAGAAAAGACCAAAGAAAGTAAACAATTAGATGAAGAACTTATGCAAGCAAATATGAAGATCTTGGAGTTGGAAAACATTAAGAAAAAGATAGAATATGAATTGACAGAAGCAAAGAATCATATTGAAAAATTACACACAAGTTCTGATCTAATTCAATCACAACTATATGCACAAAAGTTAAGAGGAGATACTACTAGTGTTGGATATAGTGTAGCACAAAGTGAAACCAACACAATACAAGAAAGTAAGAAAGTACAAGGAAAATCTACAGAAGTAAAGGATACTGAGAATCTTGTAGAAGCTAGAGAAGAATCATCTAAAGATGAAAACAAGATAGTTAACCAAATTTGCTATGCCTATAACAAGCATGGACATTTGGAAAGAGATTGTAAAGAGGTAAGACCCTTCAATGGATATTGTTATTCTTGTAATAAATTTGGTCATAGGGCTATACATTGCAGAACTAGTCAAAGAAAACAATCACAGTAGAACCAAAGAAATCTGACTCAATACAATCAGAGAAATCAACCTCAGAGAAACTATCATAACATTACATGTCAAATATGTAATTATAATGGAAACACAGCCAAGCAGTGCAACATGGTAAACAATATTAATAGACCTCCAATCATTTTTCACTCATGTAACAAAGCTGGACATATCTAAAGGTTTTGTAGATGGAGAACACAAAGACAAGAAAAGCCTAAAGGATCACTATTTGAAGAATCTGGAGAAGTCAAGTTTGTAAAAGCTATAGAAGATTCAGGTAAAATTTGGGTGGAAGTAAAGAAATATGATGATGTTAACAAGGTATTAGATGCATCCATAGTGGACGCAACTTCTACTTTTGGTTAGGTGACCCTCATGGTCATAGGGGGAGTTATTCAAGCTCTAAACCCCTGCATGGCCAGTATACTCACCTCTAAGTATGCGCCTATGGATTCATGTATTTGGTCATGAATTGAGAAAATACGCATGGACACACAGCTTTTACTTTGACAAAAACAAAGATTGAAATTCTTAGAGGAAATTGCATTATGAAAACAAGCATTAAATGCAGTAACTTATATATAAGTTAGTAAAAGATCTTATATCTTCACTTTGCATTCGAGATTGAGCATTCAGAGAGCATAGGAGAAATAAGCATCAAAGTTTTGAAGGATAATCGTTGGTTGGTTAGAAAAATGAGTTGAAGTTGAAATGGAACCCTAGCACGGATGCGTCATTTTATAACTCCAGTAAAACCCTACTTAAGCATTCAATAAGTAAGTATGGCAACCCATGTAGTCTTTGACATCACTGCAAGGAAGAGATTTGTGTTTAAAAATCATCCATTCAAGTCAATGCTAGATGATGTAGAAGGGGCATTTTCCAAGACTCTATTAGGAGTTGTGCATTTTGAGGACATACGTGATTAAATCTACTATAAGGAGTCTGTTAGTGACAAAAAAATAACAACACTATTGGCATGAATGATGAAACCTAATTACTCATTCAAGGATGAATTCTCACATCTCACTAATAACCCTATTTTTGAGTATACAAATGCACATGAGTTCTATGAACCAGAATGGGTTAAAATTCTACTCAATAGGATTCATGATGATCTATTTTGGATTGGTGAAGTTCCTGTCCGCATTACTGCTGACCTCATTCATGAGGTGACTAGACTCTCTAAGGTTGGACTTGTTCTTCCCACTGAAAAGTATGTCAAGAAATAGGTTGAGCAGGCATGCTTATCTAGAAGTGATAGGTGCGGGATGACTATTGATCCTATTATGGAAAAAGACATCAAAATCATCACCATGATACTTGGATACAAGTTTTAGCATGCTAGTAGAATTAATAGTGTATCTGCAGCTACAGTTCTGGCAACAACAAGGATGGAAAGAGATAACACAAAATATAATCTTTGTGAGATATTACGCGCACAACTAATTGAGAACATTAAAGCTATCAAGCATGACAGAAGAAAAATATTCAGATTTGGCTCATTGATTATATACTTATACTTCCACATTATTGGTAAGGTCTCTAATCTATACTTAGATAGGAGAAAACCTACTTTGTCTCAGATTTCATTAAAAGCTACATCAAAAAGCAGTGTAAAAGACTCCATGGATATGGAGATCAAGACATTTAGAATCAAGATGTAGAATAGGTTTAGAATACCAGAGAAGATAGTTGAAAAATACAAGGAAATAATATGCTTTATGGTGGAAACTAACTGTACTTGCATGGAAGTAGTTGAGCCAAGAACCAAATGGCTTCACCCACTTGGTTATGAAGTAGAAGAACATGTTTTGGAAGGATATGCCCAAGTTCTTTTATCTACGCCTAAAGATCCAAAAGAGCCTAGATGGGGCACATACAGAGAGAAGACAAATCAAGTTGATTATGTCCTATACAGTGTAGACAATAAGAGGAAGGCATAAAGGATTACATATAACATCCTAAAAGTTCATGGTGTCACCCAAGAAGACCTATATAAAGCTAGGGAAGATAAAATTGCAAGAGAACTTAAGAAAACACTTGCAGAAGTCAAAATAGAAAAATAGATGATATCCACAAGAAGAAAAATAAGAAGTCTAATGAGAGTACATCTGCACCCTCCACTACTATTGACCTGGAATCTTCTCCACCTTCGGTACCAAGAAAGATGAATAGAAGAAGGAAGCAAGTTTCCACAAGCCACCCATCCTCAAGGAAAACACAAAGCAAAGTAAAGAATACTCAAGCCCATCCTGAGGTAGGATTCAGACCTAGTCTTGAGATCCTAAGGAACAAAATCATTAATGAAGGAAGACTAGATTCAATTACAAATGTCTATGAAAAGTACCAAGAGATAGATAAATTAGAAATACATTCTATGATTATCTCTCATATGATCAAGTTTAAAAGGTCAGTTTTGGAACTTAAGACAGTCATTCCAGACAAAGTAGTGAATGTACTAGACTTATTAAAAAGACAAGCAGCAAAAGAAGATATGAGGATTAGAGAGGAAACATTAGACAATCTTCTCCCTATTTTCTTACATGATGAGAAGACAATACTGTTAGATATGGTAAAACCTCATCTAAGAACCAAAACAAGAACCCTTCACATTATGAACAAAGAGTATGAGTTGGTTGTTAAAGAGACTGAAAGAGCATTCAAGAAAGTATTTTTTGATAGACACACGTATCCATCAATGATGCCTACAACTAAAGTGACTCCAGTTCCCTCTAAACAAGAAAAAGAACCAAAGATTCTTAATGTGCCTATGACAGGTGCACAGGATTCTGTGCCCAAAGTTCCATCACCCTCTGACACAGTCAAAGATTCAGATGAAACCATTATGATCAATGATGTTAAGATAACAATGACAACTTTAGATGATGACTTGAACAAATTTGAAAAAGCATTTGTCAGCACTAAAGAAGTAGAGAAGGTATGCATTGATAATACTCCCTTGCAGCAAGATGAAGTTCTTTCTAAAGACTCAACAGAGTTGAATAATGAGGAAGATAATCAATCTAATGAACCACTCTCTATGGAGATCCCAGTGAAAAGTGAATGTATGGATGTTAGTCAAAATGCTATATTCACTCCATCTATCAAACCATCAATATCATTGTTGTCAAGTTTGACCCCTGACTCAGCAAACCTAGATGTATGGGGAGAAGAAGACTTGATCAAAATCAGTGTATTAGCCATGGAGAAAGCAAAAGAGAAACAAGTTATGAGAAATCCACTCATTCTTGAGTTAGTAAATTTTTTGAATAACCTAGTGCAAATAGAGAAGAAAGTGGAAAATATTCAGTCAGTTGATGATGTCGATAGCATCTTGACTAGCTTTAAAGAAAACTTCACAAGTCTAGTAGATTAAGCTACTAGAACTATAGAGGAAAAGTAAAAAAAGGGAAGATTGGATGAACTAATAAATAACTTCTCATTAGATCTCAACTCATTAAATATTGGTCAAACAATTATGAAAGAGTTATTAGCGAAAGGTAGGAAGGTGATAGCTAACTGTATGGACAGAGGAAAATTCACTTCTGAGCACATCAAGAAGATTGAGGAAGAAAACATCTTGGTTGAAAATATAAGGAAATCAGTTGAAACATCCTCTGAAGACATCAATATCTGCAACAACATCTATCAAGGGTAGATATACAAGATTAAAAAAGCCAAGATAGAGATCAGCAAGATAAGGACTAGGCAAACCCAACTGAGAAATGCACATGCGCCCTCCTTAGCTGTATTAAATGAGAACATCAAATAGATTGATGCAACTATTGTCACATATGATCAAGGCCCCTGCATAGATATGACAAAAAGGGAAAACCTCACATATGCATTATGCGCCCATCTTCAGACTGTTGATGCACTCAATGCATTTTGGCAGGAAGAAATCAAGAATCTTTAGATTGCATGCCCAAATGTGTACTCAGAGTAAGTACTTAGGGACTTTACTTTTTGGCACCTTTTTCATTAATGTCAAAGGGAGAGTAGTGTATATAAAGGAGTATGGTGTATATAGCCGAAGGTATGATGTATAGTAAACTTATAGTTTGTCTTTTTTTGTTAAATCAAAGATTAGTAACTTGGCCACATTCCTTTGTTTCCATTAATGAAAAAGGGGGAGATTGTTGGAAAGTTGACACTCAGGGTTTATATGACTATTTTTGTGTTTTCATTATGGAAACAAAGTCATATGAAGTTTTGACAAGTAAGTTCACAAACTTTGAAGATCAAAATTTGGCTAAGTATGGAAAATAGAACAAAATAGAGATATACAGTTGATCAGAGCACCAACATACATGCGTATGATCGAGTCAAAATATGCACCTTTATACTTAAGCTTTATGATGTGTTATTAAGCTTATTCTATACACACATGGTAAGATGTGATAGTATGAAGAATTTACATCAAGTTCAAGTGCCACTAGCAGTTTAGAAAATAGAGCATGAAGCTGACTTTAGATATTGATTAGCATATAATATTTAGTTTTGTAATAGCCATGCACCTATTGTAATATGTTTATAATTATGTCTTTAACACTCATGTAAAAATGCTTAAGCTAATTCATTTGGAAGAATTGTGTATGCTGATTTTGGGCTGACTTAGGTCTTGTTTTCAGTCGCGTTTATTCGGGCATGTATATATACTTAACATGCAATTTTTATTAAGTGTAAGAGTGGAAAATATGTAGAAAAGATATCCAGAAGAATAGTATAAACAAATTAGTAAGAGATAAATCTCTTTAAGAGATAAGAGCATCAGTGCATAAACAAAACTGAACAGACAACAGTGTCATAAAAATAGTTCATCTTTTGATATAGTGTATATCTCTTATCTAAAGGTTGTAGCCTTCATCCTATTGGGAAGTGAGCTCTAGCAATGAGCCATTCACCTTTAACAAGGTTTTTTAAAGACTCCTAATAGGATCATTGTACTTGCATTGTAAAGACTACTCCTAATAGGGAAAATTAACTCTAACAAGTTCATAAGACTAGTACAATCATTTGTGGGTACTAATTCCCACCAGGGTTTTCCTCTGATCAAGGTTTCCCCATAAAAATATCTTGTGTTATGTATCATTGTGTTATGCTTCATTCGTTATCTATTAGATTTAAGTTTCAAGTTGCCTAAATAAATATAATTGACAAACACTGATTCACCCCCCCTCTCAGTGTTTCTAACAGGAACATGGTATGTAGACTATAGAAAGCCCTGTATGGATTGAAACAAGCACCCTGAGCTTGGTATGAAAGAATTCATTCCTATCTTATAAGTATTGGATTTGTAAGAACTAGCGAAAATAGTAATCTTTACTTAAAGGAAGATACTGATGCTAACATTTTTATTGTTGAGATATTTGTTGATGACATCATATTTGGAGGCAATGATATGCTATCCAAGTCATTTGCAAATGAAATGAGCAAAGAGTTTGAGATATCTGTGTTTGGAGAGATCAATTTATTTCTTGGTCTACAGATCATGCAACAAGATGAAGGTATTTTCATTACACAATCCAAATACATCAAAGAAGTACTAAAAATATTCAAGATCGAAGAGTCCAAACCATTTGGAACACTGATGGAAACTGGATATAAGCTGACAAAGGAGGACAAGTCATCAGTGGTAAATCAAACTTTGTATAGATCAATGATTGGAAAACTCATGTATGTTGTACACACTAGACCAGATATTGCACATGCAGTAGGAATAGTTTCAAGATTTTCTACTAATCCTAGGGAACCACATATGATTGTTATGAAAAGAATCCTAAGATATTTGAAGAATATCGAGGAATATGGCTTATGATATAGAAGAGAAGGAAAATTTGAAATTAAGGTCTTACCGACGCTGATTGGGCTGGAAATATTGATGACCAGAAGAGCACAAATAAAGGAGCATTCTTTATGGGTGATAGACTTGTCACATGGATCAACAAGAAGCAAGGATGCATCTCTTAGTTTAATATAGAAGTAGAGTATGTTGCTACTGCTGCAAATTGCTCAACTATTGCATGGATCAAACAGTTACTGGAAGGTATGCATATGAAAATTCTTGAACCAGTAATTATCTACTATGATAATACAAGTGCAATAAACATTTTCAAGAATCCAGTCATGCATGCTAAAACAAAGCATATTTCCATCAAGTATCATTATTTGAGAGAACAAGTTCAGGCAAAGGAGGTGATACTTGAGTATGTGCAATCAAAGGAAAATTTGGGTGATATCTTCACCAAGCCACTGCCCAAGGATGCATTTGAATACTTGAGAAAGAGAGTAGGGGTTAGACCCTTGTCTACTCATCCGTAAGATGACTAGAAGGCTGCATCAGCCTACATATTATCAGAATATCATTCATGTTGATGCAAGAAAAGAGATGGATGTCAAAGATACATCTACACACAACAAGGTATTTATGTACTCTGAGCACTAGATTTATTACCAATGGATTGGAAAATTCAAGGAATATATTATGGATAGAAAGGATCTGTTTGGCAAAGATGTTTGTTTGGCATTGTTGTCAAAGGGAGAGAGATATCTCATTATCATACTGATAAAGGGAAAGATGATATCCATTATCATCTCAGGGAGATATTATATCCATCAAAGATCCAAAGGGAGAGATGTAAAAAAAAAGGGAGAGTACACACCAAAAGGAAAATATTTGCTGACAAGAGACATCACAAGAAATGAGAATAGTTAAAGGGAGAGAGTTTGACACAGAAGGAGAACACATCACATCATATGAAGAAATATTCTACATCTATCTAGTGAAGGGATTAAAGACATAAAGAAAGCTACAAGAATCAAATCAAATCTATTTGAGCTTACCGAAGGCCAGGCATTTGTAATAGTTACATTAGGAAAGCTTGATGAAACTGTATATTTCATATTGTATTAGTAATTGTATAGTATGATAATGTAGTATGTTTCCATTAATGCCAAAGGGAGAGATTGATGACATGTAACTAATTGAATGTTTGAAGATATTAACTTGATGATCATGCAAGGCATTAAATAAGTTAATGTATTGCATTGTCATTGATGTCAACTTGATATAATCTATATGGTCATGGAAATACTACCAAAGACTTCAAAGAGCCAATGAATCAAAGGATATTCTATGAGTAATGCATATAAGTCAAGTATTCACTAAGTGACTATATACACCGACGTAGTACACGCCAACGGATAGAGTAAAAGAACAAAAGTCATAGTGTTACCCGACGAGATAATACACAACATTATTGAAGAGAAGTCACAGTGTTGCCTGACGAGAAAAGTACAGAGTAACCCGAAGGAAAGAATTACAGTGTTGCCTGATGAAAAAGACAAGTATGGAGATCCCGATGATAACTGAAGTCACACTAACGGTACAGTCAATTATCATCGATGACTAACTGAAGTGTTGACCGCCAGAACAAAGAGTTCAAAAATGATAAAATGCTTAGCTGTCAAGAAGCTATAAATAGACTTATCAGATACTTATCATTGTTTTAATCATCCAGATAAAGCCGGAGATAAGTAATTGATTTAAAGCTGATTTGTCCAGTTGGAAAGAAGATCTCTTTGAGATGAAACTTGATTTTTCTTTAAATATAATTAGCAATAATTGAGGATCACACCAAGAATAAAGAAAGCCAAAAAAAGGTAAATCATGTCTATAAAGAGAAACCCAATTCATTACAAATTGGTGTGTGGGGTGAAGATAAAAGAGGGAAGATCCTAAAGAGATTTTGAAGGAGAAGAAAGTCTTCATTCAGACCCGATCAATCAAGCTAAGGAAAGAGCTAGATTCTATAGACACCAAAAAACAATGAGACAACATCATAGAGCAGAACAATGTGGAGCAAAGGTATAGAATTGATTATATTGATCAGAGAGGTAATGCACTTACAATAGATCTAAAAATTTGCAACTGAGTTTTATGTATGAATAGATCATTAATGTTTCAGTTTAACCATTGAAGCATCAAGTCTCCTAACCAAGCAGGACTTAAAAGTCTACTACAATTGAGATACATCCCAAGGAGTATCAATAAGTTTGATCATGAAAGTAGCATTGGATATGCCCGATACCTATTGACAGGCCAAGTGAGTGTTTGTTCAAGGATGGTAGCATTAGATGCCATATACTAGGTGACAAGCTATCTTTTAAATCCTCTAACAAGGTCACACCTAACAGTGTGTTTGTAACCTTTAACAGGGTTGGCTCCTAATAGAGCTCACTTCAGAAGAGTGAAAATTTGGGGTATCGGTCCCATTGGTTTTTCCCTTAATAGGGTTTCCACGTTAAAAATCCATATGTTATGTGTTTATGTTTCATTAATTTACTATTTTACATTTCACATATGTAATTCTAGATTGATTGGTATACTCTACATATTTACTATGTTTTGGTAAATAGTTGACTGCTTATCGGTAATCATACAAAAGAGAGATTTACAAAGCAATTCGACAAGTATAAAATTGATATAATTATTTCAAGGAATTCATCTTGTAGGAAAGAAGATAACTAGGACAGAAGATAACTAGAGACATAATTTATGGTTATAAGTTTTAAGGGTTGATTTAAGGATTAATTTTTGAGGCCACTGATTTACCCAACCCCTCCCCCCCCTCTTAGTTATTACTAACACTATCTTCATATATGTATGATTTTGTGTGAAGTGTGGTGTTGTATAGTGTGAAATTTCACATGTTAGCTATTCGAATAATTGAGGAGAAGTTATCTACAAATTATTAGGTTGAGTTGCAAAAGTACATCAATGATGGATCTTTTCTCTTTTATTCTTCATGATCTAGGCAGTAAACTATCTAGTAGTGAACCTTGTTTTGGACAATGATCCATCTGGAAGTGAGCCTTTCTTTGTAAAATTAATCTTGATTGGTATCACCCTAACATGTGTTTATATATATTTGAGAATTAATCTTCTCTATTTTTTTCACTTAACAGGGTTTTACACATAAATATGGTGTTTGTTTGTGTATGGTGGTTTATTTTTTTCACACGCTCTTTCATGTTAATATATTTTTATGGTTAAATATTAAAGATAAGTGCTTTTAGATCTAATTCAAGGAAAGGTTTAAAATTTTTATTGACAACTGATTCACCCCCTCTTATTTGTCATATGGTTTTAACAACTACAAGCAGAATGTAATCCCTTAACTCTCTTATGTCATCCGACACCAATGAGAACTTTAGTTTTAATACTCTACTCATATTCATAATATTTTGGGCCCGTTTGGACGCAGGCATACGGAATGCCGAATATAGTCAATTCTAGAATATGCTGCAATTCTAGAATATCATATCCTCAAAATGATATCCGGAATATGTGTTCGACCCATTTGGACGCACCTGGAATATGACCGAGAAGATGTATTTTCCGCGTTTGGGTGCCACATTTTGGAATTGGAATATGCACTGAATGAGAATTTGTTTTTAATTTCTTTATA